>OMMV01101276.1:10678-21666 GCA_900302635.1 Chatrabus melanurus
CGACCGGCTACGCTGGGTGCGGCTTCGCCCTGCCTGCTCAGAATCACTGGACAGTGCCGTGTCGAACCGCTCTCCCGCACGTCGCCAAACGCTGGGGTAAACGTTGTCGTGTGATTGGGCCTTTAGATACAGCCAAAAGTCCCAATTAACTCTTTGACAGTCTGTCCAGGGTGCACCCCGCCTTTCACCCAATGACCGCTGGGATAGGCTCCACCGCCCCAACCTCCCATGACCCTTAACTGGAATAAGTGGGTTCAGAAAATAAATGAATTCCTCATCTAATCCCAATCTGCCATCCTGTTTAAAGAGGGAGTCGTCTTGCTGTATGTAAAGCTTTGACCCAATGAAAATCTGGCATAATGAATTAAAATTGACTAATAAACTGAAATAACTATCATGTAACTATTATTTTTAAATAACTTTGTATGGATATTAAGTAGACATAAGTTAGTTAATGCACAAATGAAATGTGCAATTGGGGAAAATTGTGTTTGAACATTTTTAGCCAAGGCGTATGCAAAGTTATAACCACAACTGTATAAATCTCACTTGCATATCCGCGTTAAAATAAGCTCCGCGGAAACGTTAACAAAGGACATATTGTCTTACCTTCAGACTTGTACCGGACACATCCAGTTTTTCAAGTTTGGGAAGGCATGTGAGGTATCTGACAGCGTGCTCTGAGAGAGGATTATCTGTGCAGGATACAAAACACACACTGTAAGGGAAATACTTCAACTCTTCAGGTTGGGGGACAGATTTTAGAGGTTCCAAACGCACCTGAAACCTCAATGAGCGTTCAGCACAGTTTCAAATTGTGTTTAAAAACATGAGTCATGTGATCCGACTTTTCGGTCAACTCAATTATAATACCTGCAGTACAAGTTTCTGACAGTAGGCGGCGGCAGCTTCAAAATAGTTAGAAGTTTGTTTTTTTTAAATGATGCAGTGTTTTGTTTTTTTCCCCATCTCTCGTGTTTTATTACCACTACATAACAGAAGATGATGACATTAACTAACAGGAAACATCCAGGATTTGAAGACCGTCTAGACCTTTACGCATCATCCTGACAGGTGCAGTCAGTCTTTGGAGGCCAACGTCTGACAGGTTGTTACCGCCGATGTACAGCTGGATCAGGCTTCTGAACGAAGAAAGTAACAACAATAAAAAAGGTAAAACTGCGGAAAATTACAGCTTTCAGAAAATTCTCTACTCGACTGCTTCAGAAATCGGATACGACCTTGCCAGTGAGCTCGATGTTAAATGCTGGAAAATCTCATGGTCGTCACCCAGTCTGCAGCCGAACAGATCCAGAGACGTTAAACTACCAAATGTCTTTATTTCATCCATCCTTTCGTGCAGGAGCGCAAACCTGCAGATATTAAAGGGATAAGAAATTGGCAGTTACTAGAGGTCCTGTAGGCGGCCGCTTTCCCGGACAGACAGGGGTATTGTTCCAGCATTGATTTTGCTACCGGTGAGTTTGTGCCACCTGCTGGTAAAAGTAGGCCAACCCTATCCCTAACTTTTTTTCCCCCCCTGAATCAGCTCGAGAACTGAGACGGTTTCCTACACAGACGGACATGGTGCATATAAACTGGAAACAGTATGAACATATAACTCACCGGCTGTCACAGCAGAAATCAAGACTTATCAGATCAGACATTGTTTTTCCAAATCTTCCATTGTCTAGTTTTGGTGAGTCCATGTCCACTGTAACCTTAGGTTCCTGTTCTTGACAGGAATGGTGGCCCAATGTGGTCTACGCCCGCTGTAACCCATCTGCTTCAAAGTTCTGAAATGCTATTCTGCATACCTTGTTTTATACCGAGTCGTTATTTGAGCTACTGGTGCTTTAGGCCATGTTCAAAGTCACCGAAATCACCTTGCTTCCCCGTTCTCATGCTCGGTTAAAACTTCACCCGATCTCGACCGTGTCCACATGCACTGTTCACGCCACACAGTTGGTTGATCCAACATTTCCTTTCATCAACCTTTGAACAGTGGTACCTAATAAAGTGGCCGGTGAGAGTAAGTTAAGGTTCGGAGTTGGGGTTACGGCCAGGGTTTCCCCTGACTGTCTCAGCAGCCAATCCCAGCTCACAGACCGCACCAGTTGGCGTTGGGCGCCATCTGCCACGCTGAGCACGAGTAGCGGTGTTGTTGTTGTGCTTGATTTCGAGATATTGGGTGATCTTGGAATTTCCAAATCACGCGCGCGATCTTAAGATCACAAAGCTACACCTGGCGCGTACAAGCCACCGGTCAACAAAGCAACTCATCACAGGTTAAACTTGAGTAGTAGTAGAAGTAGTTTTTTTGGAATAAGCGATGAATACCTTTACTTTTGTTTTCTATCCCTACGTAGGGCCGAAATTACGTTTTGAAGTGACGATCTTAAACACTTTCTCTGGGTCCAAAATATTTGTAATTGTGCACGGTTATGATGATTGTCATGCATGCATTTTATACTTGAAATAGAAAAAAGGAAAATGCTTAACATGACTGGGATTCGAACACCGGACCTTTGGCTCAGACGTCCAATGCCCTACCACTTACAACACAGTGTCTCACGCTCTACAATGGGTCATAGCTTGAAGTTATCATACATGCCACGTACGAATGGCTGTGGGATGAGCCCGAACCCTAATCCCACGGGATAACTAACACGGCTACATACGGATAGCCACTTTGTAATAAAATCACTTGAATTACTGAACCTAAACGAATACTAACTTAGACACCATTGGATTGCTCAATCATTTTCCTCCCAAGTCATCTTTACTTGCACTCACGGTGCCATTCCTTATTGAATGCAGCCTCTTGCTACCAGATCCTACTTAGTCTGCACGTTTGGCTTGGCTCAGTTTATCCCAGCTCTTAATTGCTTTTATCAATAACAGTGATTGAAACCCTACCCTTCCCTGGGATCGGGAGGTGGACCACAGATTGTTTACCTATGTGTCAGGGAAGGGTGACTGATGGGGGGGGCGAACCGTCTCCCCTTAGAGACCACGGGAAAAACAGGTTTTTCTCCACAAACATCATAGTTGCACTGATGCTGATATCCAAGTCCTATTTACTTGTCTGTTCTTACAGAGGCGAGTAAAGAGGACCTGGGAGGAAGAGACACAGCAAACTTAAGTTTTCACTGGGAGGTACTGGGATTAAGTTTCGTCAGATGTCACCACTTGCAATCTCAAGATCAAGCACGATTTCCGAATTCCAAGATCACGCATGCTCAATCTTAGAACATCGCGGATGACAAGATCGCGCCCGACATTACTACAATTTAGGCTGAGCCACATACTGCGCCAAATGAAAGATCTTCTGTTTTATCAGGATTCTTGGTGCAACCGCTGATGCGAGGTTTTAGCGACAGAAATGCCAAGAACCTGCCTTTGCAGACGCACCAGGCAGTGCTTCGTTTTACCCTTTGCTCTGGTTGCTATGGCCACGCAGTGCATTGTGGGATGCAAGTCCAACTTCTTCCACGCCACCTTCCACTTCTTATTGTCCCCCATTGCCCTGGCTGGGGGAAACATAGAAATGCTGTCCGTCCGTGTGTGCATGCGTGCGTCCGGGTGAAACGCAGTACTCGCAATAACTCTTGATAGGTGGAGTGCACGGCCACCAAATTTGTTCCAGAGATGCATCCCATAGAGGTCTTGGATGAGTTCGATGAGTGACCTTGACCTACTTTCTAAGGTCACAGAGCAAAAAAATCCCAATAATAACAGTACTCGCAATAACTTTCCATACATTCAATGCACGGCCACCAAATTTGTACCACAGATGCATCCCATGGAGGGCTTGATTGGGTTTGATGATGAATGACCTTGACCTACTTTCCAAGGTCAGAGTAAAAAAAAACAACTAAAAAAATAACAGTACTTGCAATAAATTTCCAGACATTTAGTGCATGACCACCAAATTTGTTCTACAGATGCATCCCATAGAGGTCTTGGATGAGTTCGATGAGTGACCTTGACCTACTTTCCAAGGTCACACAGCAAAAAAAACCAATAATAACAGTACTCGCAATAACTTTCCATACATTCAGTGCACGGCCACCAAATTTGTACCACAGATGCATCCCATGGAGGTCTTGATTGAGTTCGATGATGAGTTACCTTGACCTACTTTCCAAGGTCACAGAGCAAAAAAACAAACAAAAATGACAGTACTACATGTGGTACTCTGCAATAACTTTCCATACAGTCACCGCACGGCCACCCTGTGACGGGGGACACAAGGCCTTCAAGCCAATATCCCGTTTTTAATCTAACTGAGTGAAGCCGACAGTGCCCAACAGACCAGAAAACCGCCCGATGTGCGTTCAGATCTCAAAAACCAGTAGAGAAACGAAACCGGCCGGCTCGCAGTCCTACCTGTTCCGCAGACACAGGGATCCAAGCACCATTTCTCCGTACGCATCGCCGAACAGCTGCAGGGCTTTTCGAGAGACGTCCGCGTTTAAAAACGCACGCTTCTCCTCGGTTGCCGCAAAAAGCCTGTCGCCTATTTGCTCGGGGAAACCGACCAGGGAGTCCACGTGGTGAATGTTGTCGGCCACGAACAGCAGCGTGATGTCGAAGAGAGACTTGGTGGAGTACCGCAGACTGCCCTCCGAGTTATAGGTGAACATGAAGTGCTCCTTTCTCAGCACCAACGGGTTCGTCCTCCTGCACGACGACGCCAACTTTGGCTGTGCCAACACGATGTCGCTGACACGGCGAAGACTGCCTTTTTCGCGAACATAAATGGTGCTATTTCCCAGGTCGCACATTTTTTAAAAAAAACAATTTTTTTTCATTAGAAACGCTAAACTTACATTTAGCTTGTCGGCACAACGCATACAAAACCCAAACGTTTCGGTTACTAGCTGAGCTACAACCTTTGCCAAAAGGAAGAGAGGTTAATATTAAGCACGACCCCTTTAGAAGTTACATTCACACATTTTTATCGGGCTCTTTTACTTGTTATTTTCGCTCTTTCGTGTAGCTTCAGCTGAGCTAACTTGTTACTTCCCCTCCAGACTTGTCGTCTTCGCGGACTATCAAAATAAAAGCAAACTACTGATGTGATTCCTTTCAGAAATCGTGACATGTTAAAAATGATTACGTTAATTATGATTAATTGATTATTCAACTTTATCGAAATCTATTATAAAGCGGCGCACGATATAAGAAATAAAAAAGGTTAAACCCTTACTTTGAAAGCGATTAACAAAAAGGAAGAAGTCTTGTTTACACTGCGTATGTTGCCAGTTCCCCCTCTTGCAAGCGCCTTTAAAGGCTTCTTTATGTGCAAGTTCAGGTCAGGTCAGGTTTGGAGGGGACGGGTCATTATTCCGAAGGTCCATTGGTCCCAAAATTAGGGTTAAGGTTAGGGTTGGGGGGAGGGGGTGGACTGGAAGTTGATTGATTGATTTTTATTTGGCACACACAAAAAAAAAAATATTGCAAAGGATAGCACAAAAAGCAGCCAAAGAGGCACTTATTTCCATTGTGGACCTCTTAAAATGAATAACAAACTAACAATAATTAATTCGTTCATTCGTTTTCAAGACACACACACACATTCCATTTGGGGGTGAAGCCCGACCAACAGTGCAAAATCATATTAACTAATAAATTACAATAAATTAGATCAATTGACAAGAATACACAGCAATAAAATACAACAAATTAAATTACCAGTAGAATAAAAATTTAACTAAAGTTGCCGACAAAATGCACAACAATAAAATACCGTGTTAAAATATTAAAAATTAAAACTTATTAAAATATTTAAAAATTAAAAACCAATAATATACATATATATCTTGACTGGCACCAATAAGATCACTAAAAAAATATGCTCCTTAACTAAATTGGGGGTTTAAGGAGTAATTGAATTCTCTGGGAGAGGGGTTAGAACAAAAATTTAATATGATGGAGTGTGGGTGCCAAAATGTGAGTTACCACGTAAGCAACCGTCACACTTCTGTTGAAATACTCAAGGGTGTGTAGAGGTGTGAAAACGATATGTCAACTTGGTAAGTTTGAAATGCATTTTGCAAAATTTGAACTCGATTTTCCTAAGTTTGAACTGCACATAACTGTTTTTAACAATTTTCGGACCAATGGGCCTTCGGAATATTGACTAGCCACCAGGTTTGGAAACGTCTTTGTATTGCACAGTGTGGTGACCACCGGTTCAGAGAGCTGTTTTAGTTCCCGAGTCCCGACTGATGATCACTCAGAGAGAAGCTGAAATGAGGATGGAGTTGCATTCCAGCCCAGGTCTACATATTGCTGTTATCCACTGAGCTACTTGCTCCATAAATGTGTGTTTGTATAGTTTTATTAAATACAGCATGGGCCAGGTTTTCTTTCATTGAGTTTTTTTTAATGTAAAAATTGTCCAATTCATCCATCTCATGGATGAGTTAGTGCCTTTTATCAGGAATAAAATGTGACCAAAATGCACCAAACAAAAATGCCCCTGGAGTCACCCTCCCATGATCCTGCACACGGGTGCCTCAGTGTTGAGGACTCCAGTAACCAGAAAAGGCCAAAGGAACGTCCACGTTTCACCTGGCCGTGGCAGATAGAGGCGGCGAAGGACCGGTTGTCTGCCCGAGTGGTTGCCATCCAGGAGCCAAGGCGGTTTCGTCGTGGGCTTGATGAGGCACCGTGTGGATGGTACCAGAGCATGCTCCCACGCCTGACCTGACCTGTTGTCCAGTCCAGATCATTTCTGGAAAAATCAGACAATCACGAAGGAATCTCCGGTATAATTTCCTATTAAAAACACATATTTATTTGTACTGAAGTATTTATATGACAATAGAAAAAAGCTAAATCATACAATGGAGACATTTTAGAAGGTTGCTTATTCTGGGCTTCTTTTTTTGAGAACAAAACCGCCTCTTTTGGATTTGATTAACCGGATGTGCTTACTTCTCTTGTTAGATCTGGCAACAGCGTATTTTGTTTTTTGTTCCACGCACGCAGTAACGTAAGCTAGCTGTGAGAAGAGAAATGATTCTTTTGAAGGTTGGAAGATAACGTGGTAAAAAAAAAAGAAGTCATATTTTGCTTCAACATATATATGTTCTTTGGGTTTTGTTTTTTTTGTAAAGCTAGGTCCGTGTCTGTTTTCAAAGCTCTCAAGTTTGCGTTAGTTCGTGTTGATAAGCTGTCAATTTGGCTTGTTAGCTCGCAGCTAATGAACATAACCTTAGGATATATCTGCAGTTTACAGTCTTTTAATTAGTAATAACATGCAGGGAAGGGGTAATTAATGTATGTTTCTGTCCTTCACAGCTTTGTAATACAGGATTGAATACATTTGTGCTGTTGATAATAAATCCTTGTAAATGGCGTTGACAAATGATCCTTTTCAGTTCCAAGGTATGTATAGAAGGTATTTTATTGCTATATTCACATGTTATTACAGTTTACAAGGCAGCTATCCTCGTTTGCAGCATAAACTCATGTTCCTGTGCTGTATAACGGTAGCCACACTCAGGTCCATATATATTCGGAGTTGACTGCAAGAAGGACACTGGTGAGGGAAGCCACCAAGACTCTCAGGACGAGTGCGCAACTTTTCTCTGTTGCGCCACCGGTCATGGTGGAGTGGCAAAGAGAAGGATTTTTATACAAGAAATCAGATCAAATCTAGTCTCGGGTCTCCCATGTGCCTCCTGGTGAACTGCAGCTGAAATTTCGGTTTCTCCAATCACACAGAAGCCTGGAGCTCCTTCAGATTGGCATGGGTGTCTTGGTGGCTTCCCTCACTATTCTGCTTCTTGTATGATGACTCAGTTTTTAAGAACTACCTACTCCATACAGAGCCATACTGTTTGTATTTCTTAATGCTTGATGTAAATGTGGGCGGCACGGTGGCTTAGTGCTGAGCACTGTTGCCTCACAGCGAGAAGGTCCCAGGTTCGCTTCCGACTTGGTCCTTTCTGTGTGGAATTTGCATGTTCTCCCCGTGTTTGCGTGGGTTCCCTCCAGGTGCTCCGGCTTCCTCCCACTCCCAAAAACATGCAGGTTAGGTGAGTCGGTGACTCTAAATTGACCATAGGTGTGAGTGTGAGTTTGTCTGTCTATATGTGGCTCTGTGATGGACTAGTGGCCTGTCCAGGGTGTACCCTGCCTCTTCGCCTAATGACCTCTGGGATAGGCTCAAGCCCCATGACCCTTAATTGGAATAAGCAGGTATAGAAAATGAATGAATGAATGATGCAAATGAAGTCCAAGACATATACAGTGACTTTGAAATGTTCATGTATCCATCCCCTGACTTGTCTGAAGAACACTGACGTGATTATTTGTATAATAAATAAGCTGCAATGCTTAATTGATTAATCGATGATTAATCGGCAACTATTCTGATAATTGATTCATCGTTTTGAGTAACTTCATAGATGTCCAAATTCTCTGATTTCAGCTTCCTAAATGTGAATATTTTCTGGTTTATTTACTAGTTTCTTCATTCCTCTGACAGTAAACTGAATATCTTTGGGTTGTGGACAAAACAAGACATTTGAGGATGTAATCTTGGACTAATCGATTAATTGAGAAAATAATCGACAGATTAATTGATAATGAACATAATGGTTAGTGGTAACCTTACAATATGTAGTCCAGTTACTTAACAGGCTCTGAAAAAGGAGGATGCTGTGTATAAAAAAATGGTTGCATTTCCTAAACGGTATCCAATATTTTTATTAAAGATCTTGAATTAAAGCTAAAAGTCTACACTACAAATAATTCTCGACTGCTTCATTTCAGCTCCATTGCGGCAGTGTGCAGAGGCAAAATTGACAAAAAAATAAATAAAATTGTGTCACTGTCCAAATACTTATGGACCTGACGGTATAACAATGCCGTGTTTGGCCTTTAATCAAAACTTTCCATGTATGTCATGAAACAAGAATTTGAAGAAGCCGAGAATCTGCTGGATGCTAATAGAGATGCGACCACCATTACAATCGAGGATGAAGACGCCAAACCAGAGAAGCAACGAACAGCTGCTGGTTTAACTGCTGCTGGTTATGATGATAATGACCCACTTATTAGTGATGACAAAACAGAGGTCAGGACAAGACACAGCACTATATGTTAATTCTGCTCGTTTGTGACAGTTTGATTACCTTTGTTTTCCTTTACATATTTTTTTTTTTTCTCCAATTAAAGCTTCTGTCTGGTGAAAAGAAAAGTTCCCCATTCTGGACATTTGACTACTACCAGAGATTCTTTGACATCGAAACACATCATGTAATGTATTTTGTGTTTTTTGTCCACGAACAGAAAATTGAAATCTTAGCTAAAATACCCTTTTGAGTAAACCCATTGAATGATGACTAATATTTCTTCCAGGTGAAGGAAAGAATCATTGGATCCGTCCTGCCGTGGCCTGGAAAGAACTTTATTCATGACTACCTTCGAAGGAATCCAGATCTTTATGGTTAGGAATTAAAAATCCTGAATTAGAGTGTCACCTTTTGTTTTTGTTTTTGACCCACAGTTTTAAAGTCTAATGCTTAATAACTTTGCTTTAAGGACCATTTTGGATTTGTGCCACTCTTGTGTTTGCCACCGCCATCTGCGGAAACATATCCGACTTTCTGGTGCACTTGGGCAACCCTAAATATAAGTACGTGCCAGAGTTTCGGAAAGGTAAGTGCTGTTATTTGTTGGTATTCATGACTCACTTTCTCAGTCTGAAGATCAAAAACTGTAAAGTAGTCTTTTTTTTTTTTTGTGTGTGTATTTGGACTTTACTGCTGCTTTCCAGTGTCCATAGCGGCGTCGGCGATCTACAGCTATGCTTGGTTTGTGCCTCTGGCCCTGTGGGGTTTCCTGCTCTGGAGGAACAACAAGATCATGAACTTGGTTTCATACTCCTTCATGGAGATCGTCTGCGTGTATGGATACTCTCTTGCGATTTACGTTCCTGCAGTGGTAAGACGTGCTTTTTTCTTTTTTTTTACCCTGTGTGTCAGCGGAGCAGCAGGATATTGTAATCGCTCCTGTGTGTCTGTCTGTGTGTGTGTGTGTGTGTGTGTGCAAAATAACTCGGACACAGGTTAGCAGATTGTCACCAAACTTGGTAGGATTCCTTGGGCGAGTGTCTCCAGATGTTGGGCTTTTGGAACAAATCGGTTAAAGGTCAAAATCATCAAAAATATTGTTTACAAAAAAACAAAAAAAAAACACAGTTTCCCGGATAGCTGCATAACCAATAGGGCAGCCATTCCCAAATGTAAGAACACCCCGGCCCACTTTGAAATCTGAAAATCTTCTAAGGCCCGCCCAAACCTTCAATCATAATTTTGATTGACACAAGAGACTAAGATGAAGTATCTTCTTCTTATATATATATACTAGCGCGTAGCCCGTGGGGATCCACAGGTTCTAGAATGGGTAGTGTTTATAAAATGGGGAGCTGACTTTTTTTTTCAAAAGTTGGTCATAAATTATTAAAAGTTTCTATAATGGTTTATAACTGAAATTAAAGAGAGAAAGTTTTGTGAATAATCATATTTATTATTTGTCATATTCAGATCGGTTGTGAACTTTTCAGCAGCGTTTGTTGAACTTTACAGTTAGGTTTGTGGATTATGATGACTTCTGTGATTGACTTGGCTAACTGTTGTTGTGAGGTTGTTTGGCTACCATGGCAACCTCACAACAACAACAGTTAGCAACAGTTACCCAAGTCAATAGTTTTTACTAAAATAAGTAATTTCTCAAAAAATAATGGTCCTATCAACTTCTGGTTTTCGAGACGTTCTTCCTTGATCAAAAATACATAAATATGGGAAACAGCAAGGGTAAGCTCTCTCCAGTTTTTGCGTGATCGATGAGACAGACAGACATACATCATACATACAGACAGAGGCCACTTCAGTTTTATAATATAGATATGTGCCTGTAATTTCTGAGAAACTCAGGAGGATTTTCAACAAACACAACATTCCTGT
>OMMV01101281.1:12907-29340 GCA_900302635.1 Chatrabus melanurus
TTTTAAAAATTTTGGGGGGGGGGGGGGGGGTCTTAATCCAATCATTGTGCAGTAACAAACAGGTTTCGAAACATATCGGCAGAGGTCTACGCTCTCCGAGGGCCCTTCTAGCCTTAATTTGGTGCCACAGAGAGCTAAAATATAATTATTTGAGGCTGCAGGTGGGCCTTATATGTTGTAAATAAAGATGAAAAATAACAGGATGACATATAGGCTTCTGTGGCTGTGATTGGAGAAACTCTGCATAATGCAACTTTTTCTGTTTCATCACCAGTGACACAGCTTCACGGTGGAGTGGAACAGAGAAAGATTTTCTTAAAAAGATGTGAAATTTCAGCTACAGTTTGCCAGTAGGCATATGGGAGACTCAAGCCTAGATTTCACCTGTTTTCCTGAAACATTAGGAATTGGACTGTCAATAAAAACGCCAGGGTTAAATTCCAGGTGTGTGCTTCAGGGCAAGTAACCTGTGATGGACTGGCGTCCCTTTCAGGAGGTTTGTAGATTCTCATCCACTTCACGCAATGGTATCTGGGGATAAGCCTCAAGGACTGTATAGGACTCAATTCTTCAAAAAAAGTCCCTTCTCTGTTCCACTTCACCTCGAAGCTATGTAACTGTTGATGTAAGATATTCCTTCACAGTCATTTGGGTGTCTTGGTGGCTTCCCTCACTAGTCTCCTTGCAGTCATTCAGTTTTTCAGAACTACCTACTTGACACAGATTTACCCATACAGTACCTCAAAGATTGATGTGAATGAAGTCCAAGACATATTCAGTGACTTGGAAATGTTCATGTATCCATCCCCTCACTTGTCTACAGAAAACTGGCTGTAAAAGTGATATTTAGTTGTTATAATATACTCCTATTAATGCATTCCTTTATTTTGGCTTTGATATTTTTATTTAATTTGTATCATAGTGTAGAGATTTGTTGTTGTTGTGAGTTTAAAGACCATAATTTTAGAAATTTTCATATAGAAAAGACAAATTGTTTTAAAATTTGATTTTGTAAAAAAAAAATTTTAATGTAAAAGCCCGAGGGTGTCCAAACTTTTTCAGGCCACTGTAGTTGTCGTTCTTTTGAATACGTTTTTGTAAAAATTCTGGACACTGTTATTTATTCTTTACTGTATGAGTAAAGAACACACAAACGTGTGTTATCGTGGTTTGCTCAACGTTTGCTGCGATCAGCATGTAGATCACTCAGGTTTACCCTCTGACTGGTCCGCTACCTGAACCAACCGCACCACAGTGTTTTTCTGGACCAAATCCGCTCTCTTGTATTCAATTTGTTCCACGTGAAGATGGAAATTGCTCCAATTTAATTCAACCAAATTGCATTTGGCAGAGTTAAATTTGGTGCACAGGACAAAATATTCAACCAATTTTCAGGAAACAAAAGACAGAGATCTTGACTTCTAAAAAACAAAAAAAAAATTTTTGGAAGGCAATGCAGATTAGAAGATTTCATTGTAATTTTAATGATGGCCTGAAGCGCACACTGCACACATGTATAGAATAGAATAGGCTTTATTGTGTATGGAGATCTATAGAGTGACGGAATGCATCCACACCCCCGCACACTTGAGCAACACACTGAACATACACACAAATGAAGCGCCGTCACCGACTGCAGAAGTGCAACTTCTATTTGTGCACATGCACAGCGGTCACCCCCCCACTTTGAGGCTCAGGCCGGGTAATGATTCAGTTCCTCTTTGCTTCCCCTCCCGTGTGCGCGCGCATGCATGTGCGCACCTCGGTGCATATTTACTGTACATGTGTGCACAGTTGTCAATTTGTGAATGTGTTGGCGTGTGTGCGTGTGAATGTGGATGTGGTCAGGCTCAGTCATCTTCCAAGCAGCTCAGAGGAAACCCACATCAACTGACATATACCACACTCTAGGAATAGCTCTGCCCAGCGCAGGCAGGAATGGAATGGCACGCCTCATCCTGCCTCACCCCTCCCCAGGCCTCCTGGCACTCACCCATTCCTACATCCAGCCTGATTCTTTTTTCTTCTATACCTCTGATTTTTATTCAACTTGACAGAAATGTTTGATTCTCATAAAAGAAGCCATTAAATTATGATGTTGGATCCATCGCGTTCTTTAATGCGGTGAGACGGGGCACGTTTTGAGCATTAAACTCAAAAACCGATACACATAACTTGATAATCTATACGGAGCACTTGGGGAGCAAATACTTTGGCCACTTTGTCCTACAGCAGGTGACCTGCTACACAACTCAACACCCCAAACTTGTTTTTGGACTCGATGTATCATGTTTTTGGTGTTCATTTATTCTCAAAACCATTTCACATTTGCGTTACACCACTGTATACTGAAGGTGTAGCAATTTGATGGAACAATTTTAATGACATGTTACAGAAATACAGTGAGTGTTCAATTCTTGTGAGTCAAAGGCCAAAACGGAAATTTATAGCCGTGAAATAGAAATTTTTTTTTTTTTTTTGGTCTCTGCTCTGTAGTCTCAGTGGTTACTGACATCTGAGTAGTGGGTGAAGTGTTGTTTTGGTCTGTTACTATGGTAGCAATGCAATGGTGCTTCCTGTCTTAAAACATGGCAGTGAGATTCGGATGTTAACCAGTGACCGAAGGTGACGACTGGATGTCTTTGGTTCTAGGTCTCTTTGTCAAATGAACGGTTACTTAGTGAGACTCAGATGAGGAGTATCACTTACATTGTGAGGGAACGTCAGCTTTGACATTTTGGCCATGTGGCACATTTCTCTGTGCATGATCGAGCACGTAGGTGCCTCACTGTTGAGGACCCCAGCGGCTGGAGAAGGCCAAGGACACGCCCACATTTCACTTGGCTGCAGCAGATACATGGTTACTTTCAAGAGGTGGGATGGACCAGTTGTCTGCCTGGGTGGTTGTTATCCAACTTCCAAGGCGGGTCCGTAGTGTGGTGGATGCAGCAGTGCGCGGCACCTGACCCCAGTAACACTTCAGTTTCTGACAGCAAGAGCCTAGAGAGATTTTCACATTGTGCCCAAAAACCATTGCAAACACCCTGTTGTCATGTTCCTGGATGTGCATCCTACAAGGTCACAGTTTGAAAGCTTGTCTGTACTTTGGAAAAGCGTAGAGAGTCCAGCAGGATGTCCACAATATTCTATCACTGTGCCGTGGTCTTGTTTTAACTGTAGCAGGATTTACAAGATGTTTGAAATTTTCTTTTTTTCCATCGCAAACTTTGATACTTTGGTAATCCTTTGCATTTCCATGGAGCCCATAATGTTATCGTACATGCCGGGAGGTTTTCTGGAAGCACCAGCGTTGTGCTAAAGTTATCCTACAGGTGTGATACGGCTGTTTTTGCACACGTCACATGGTACAAGTCCGGTGCATTGTGTCATCAAACTGTGTGCAATATCACATTTGTGGGTAACCGTGATCTTCACATTCTGGTTTGTCACAGATCCAAACTGTGACCTTCCGGGATGCATATCCATAACAGTGACAAACACCAGCTGGTAATTGAAGTTGGATTTCAGCATGTAAAATCGATGCAAAATTCCCATCGCGCCAGTACTAATGATTGTAGTTGGAAGGAGGGCGGGACATCCTCTCCCTCAGTCAGCTGTTCATTCCTGTCCTGAGTTTTGCTTTTCGAACCCTGCCCCAGTCTTTCTGCTTTGCCAGCGTGCACATTATCAGGCTGTGGAAGATGCTGGTTATGGGATCTGGTGTGGGAGTGTTTTCCGACACTGACCTTGTCCTACGTGGACTCCACGTCTCACAAACCAAAGGCTTTACTTTCAGTGGAAAAAGCTGATTGGTTTACCAACATTTGACCCCTCTGCCTAGCGGTGGTGGCAGCATCACCAAAGTATGGAAAAAGACAGAGATAAGATACAGAGAGCGAGAGACAAGACGTTATCACCTTATCTTTAGCCCTGGGAGCTCATTCAGCCTCACCGGTCTGGACCTGTTAATATCACACCAGCGCTTGTGGTGCAGTCAAAGCCACGGCAGCTTCATCACACAGATGGCTTAAGCTCACGCAACGTGACATTGTGTATGCTTGATTTAATTAGCATCACGCGTCATCCATGTTTGTGCCTTTTTTGTAGAGTCGCTTTGAAGCTCACAGATCATATTTTTGTGCCAAAGTGGGAGGAAGAGTGCAAACAGGTGGAAGATTTTATTCACATTGGTAGAAATGTAACAGCTGATAAGTGAAGGAAAAATCATCTTGCGTCACATTTTAAACTGCATTAAATCACATATTATCTAATGTTGAACTGGATTAAAATGGCTCTAATCCAATGCTGAAATGGTTTAAACTGGATTTAATGAAATAAAAATAATAATGAAAACATTCATTAGATATAGAGTAAAAGAGGTTTTAGGTATTATGGTGGTGTTTGTTATTCAGCCAATAAACCCAAAAAGACTGGATGGAAATGCTTACACATTCCAGGGGAAAAAAAATGCTAAAAATTTCATTAAACAGTCCAGTTAATTGTGCGATCACCTGAGTAATGTCAGTAAAACAGTCCGTATGATCTATAACTGAATAGTTTATTATCTGTATCATTTACCGCTGCTTTATGTAACCAGCAGCAGTGGCCTTGTTGCCAGCAGACCTAGGCTTTGGAAATAAAGTGACAAACAAGCTCATTTCCAGCTGCGTGCCGAGACAGAGAGAGAAGTGTCTGCTTTAGCTGCATTCATGCAAATCCTTTCTGCGGGGTTGTGTGGATCAGTGACCGTGTTACGTTTTAGAACATAACCGCTGTGAAACACTCAGAAAATAACCTTTTACTTCTGCGATTTGAGTACTTTTTTTGCTGAAACGATCACATGGCAGGCAGGTCTGTGGGATATTACATGTGCAAAACAAAGTTGCTTTTTGGATTGATATGATGCATCAATGGTCACCAGATTTTAAATCAGTTTGTCCTCGTTAGTTCACCGTGAAGTGGAAAGGTTATTGTAATTGCCATGTCTGTCTGTCTGTCTGTCCACAGTGATATCTTCAAAGCACAGAGCAATTTCAATCAAACTTTGTTGATAAACTCAGTGAACCATCCTCTCCCAACACAGGTTATGTCAAGGTCATAGGTCTAAGGGGAAGGTCAAATGTGAGGTCATCATCTAAAATACTTTAATAATTACCATATCTCAGGAATTAGATGAGATACTGAAACACGGTTTTCTGCATAGGCTTCATGTACTGCTCTCCTGGGGCTACAAATGTATCAGAGCTCTGACGTTAATGACATCACATGATGATGTCAAACAAAGTTTTTAAAAAATTAGCTGGTTGCTTTGAGGCACTGCAATCATCTGGATGCCTTGTTATATGCCTTTTGAAGTTGGAGACGTACAAGATGATTGCACTTATTGTTTTTTGGGCTATTGTGTCAACAAACTGGGGGGGATGGACCCAATTCATTTGTTTTCACTCACTGCATTTTACAAGGTACTTGCCTAAGCTTTTCCAAAATCTAGGAATATCAAAGTCTTAAAGTTGGTAAATGCTTACAGCCATCTGAAGTTAGTAAATCAGATTTGCATAACTGCAGAACAACAGCTCCGCAGTGGATTACTCACCACTCGCTGCTTTTATGTGGATTAAACCATCTCAACACCAAATAAATGTAACAGCATAAATCACACAATCTGGACATACCAAGCCATATTGGGTTTAATCAACTGCAAATTTTCTGCAAAAGGTGCTGCTTTATTTTTACAGGCTATTTTTAATTATGTACAGTCAAATGACTTGTGATGACGTGTATTTATTTAAACTTTTAATGTAGCCTCAACAGAGTCAAAAGTATTAAACAAAGAAAATATGCCCACAATTATTAATTTAAAAAATTTTAAAGTCCAGAATCAATATAATTCAAATTTGACTGCTTATAGATTAGATGGAAACAACAAGTTAGTGTGACTTTTGTCCAGCAGAGGGCGGAATGTATTTGGTGTAGACCAAATCTGACTATTACGTGACATCGCCTGCATTTTAAGCAAGCACAAGAAAAAAACGGCAGCCCATGAGAAACTGCCGATGATATGACCTGCACCGATGTGTTTTAATTCTAAAGTGTGTAATCACTTTGGGTTTTACAACCTACCAGGAGATGCAGCGTTACAATATTGGTATGCAAACATTGTTTATCTCTTTTTATGCAGACAATTTCAGAGTTGTGAAAAATATATTTGCATGCAGCACTTTCTTTAAAAGCCATTATATTTTTTACTTAGCAAATACTCAGCATAGTACTAAGTTACGGAAAACAAACAAAAATAGCAATATAGTAATACTGAATCCCAATACTTGCAGAATCGGATTTCTTAACAATCGCAATACATATTGAATTGGCATCATATCGGGAGATAAGTGTATCATTGCAGGCCTAAATGTTACATTATGTGAGTTACAACATTGCAGAAGTTGACAGTTTTATTCTGAATGTGTGAAATGAAGATGATGATGATGATGTAACTGAAGAGCATGATTGATCCTGAAACTGGTATTCAACATGATGCAGGAAGACCTGATGACATACATCCAGTCCTCGTGCACAAAATCTTGAACTTTGCACTGATTATTGCATTGCTGAAAATCAAACCTTTTTCTTTTTCCATTTGTCAGGTTGGCTGATGGATTGGACGCCGACTTTCCAGAAAGACTCCCGTCACTGAGCCACATGTTTTTCAGGAGAGGTAAGAAAATGCATCTGAACTTTTCTGTCAGAACTTCACCTCTTTTCTGAAGCGGCCCCTCACTCTCTTTCTCGAGGCTGTTACCTCCAGCAAAGGACAGATCCCCGAGGCCACAATACCTATAAGCCTCTTCAAATCCCCAAAATAAAGCCTGAGCAAGGAAAAAGGTCACAGTCATTACTTTGAACCTCCAGTTTACACATAAAATGTGTCTTTGAGCTGTCATAGAGACAAATGATGTAACACTTGTGGGACAATTGAGACTCGTTTCACATTTGTCATCGGCGTGCTACAAACCTGGAGGTGTGAAAATGCTGCAAGCAGAAGAAGAAGACAGACACAAACAGAGCGTTGATGTGGTTACGGAATAACAGAGGAACTGCAGCATTTCCTTTAATGAAAGCAAATTAGAATCAAGTGAGAATCAGATGGTCAACGTTTGATCAGTGAGGTCATGAAGCAATTCAATTCAATTTATTTATGTAGCGCCTAACCTTACCCACCCCCTGAGCAAGCACATTGGCAACAGTGGTGAGGAAAAACTCCCTAGATGAAGCCTCACTGATCACCTGTAAGCCGGCTTTATTCAGACCTGAGCTCTCATTACTTGTCAGAAGAAGTGCTGGAGATGACATGGCGATAGGTGCTGCCTGCGGTGCCTCGGGGCTGATGGGAAAGAATGACAGGAATCTGAACTGATAATGCCATGCGTCGAGATGTTGATCATCAGATAATCTGCTGTATCTTTGCCTCTTTCTCCAGGCTCCTCCTCCTCTTCTTCTTCTTCTTCTTCTTCTGCTTCTTCTGCTTCGTCTCTGCCTAATCTGGCTTCCCAGAGTGAAGTATGGGGTCCCTCAGGGGTCGATTCTGGGTTCACCATTATTCTCTTTATGTAGCACCTCTTGGTCAGGGTATATGTATCCTCTGTTATGCTGATGATACATAAATGTATACACCTGTTATGTAGGTAATATCAAAGGTGGGACTAAGTCACTGTTCGGTAAGTCTCAAGTCCTAACACTCAAGTCCGAGTCGAGTCCCAAGTCAAGACAGAGAAGGCCAAGTCGAGTCCAAGTCCAAGTCACACCAAAGCCAAGTCACGTCCAAGTCTAAGTATCAATCTTTTTCAAGTCCTGAAAAAGTCGCCATGTACTCTTTACCTAATAATGGCATTATAATAAGCTATTGATCATAATCGAATCTACAGTGACATTCTAACAAATACAGTTCATAATACGTTCATGTGCCCAAAGACCATCAAAGTATCCTATGTTCTCTCAGAGGAGAAGAGTGAGTGGATGGTGGGTTTGAATTTTATTAGTACAGAAGACAATGTGGCAATGAGAAGGTTGGATATGTCTGAATCTCAAACATTTTATTATCTTATCACAGTCATGTGACCTTTTTCAATCACTGAAATGGTTTTTAAAAAATTGTTTTTATATTTTCCTGCTTTCCTAGTCATAGAAAGTCCAGTAAAAGGCATTAATTATTTAATGTTGCCGGCATGACGTCAAAATGACTGTCCACAGGTCATTTTTCTGTCTATTTGGCTCCGTGCTGCGCACGTTGCATGTGAATGAACCACAGCCGCGTGCATTATTCGGTTGCTCAGATATTTTGATGCGGCTACAGTTTAAGCTAAAATTAAAAGACAATGTAGATTGTTTTCTTTTTGGAAAACTGGCCAAAGCCATGCAGAGAATCAGCGGAGTGGGCGGGGCAGCAGAATTTCTGCACTCGATTAATGATTGGTGCGCTGGACTAAATTCTTACCATACCCAGATATATAAATTGCTCAAACTTTAAGATAGCCTAAAAAAATTTATTTTGACCCAAGACATGTCATTATAAGTCAGAGGCAAAGTCCGAGTCAAGTCTCAAGTCAATGTAATTCAAGTCCAAATCGAGTCGCAAGTCATGCCTAATTCAAGTCTGAAGTCATCAAAATCTTGACTTCAGGCTGTCTCGAGTCCAAGTCATGTGACTCGAGTCCACACCTCTGGGTAATATGTCTCATACTGCGTAACTAGAGGTAGGGATGGGCGGTACACTGGTGTCATAGTTATTCCTGGTGTGAGAGTGTCCCACGATATGGATTGGCCAATACCATCAACATCGTGATAAATCAGTTTTCCCCTATAATAGCACAGAACCCCCACCAAGCCAGAAATAGTTTTTTAATAGTGCCTAAACTAACAATGCCAATGAACGAAGAAGTAAATAGTTCTGCACCTTATCTCATGGAGCCTTATGTGCAGGTATGAGCCCTGTACTTCCAGGGTGTGTTGAAGCAATTAAATCAAGACTTAAAACTTGCCTCTTTTCTGCTATCTACAAGTGTGAATTGATTTATTCAAACTTGTGGTTTTTATTTTTATTTTCTTTTTGTTTTTATGTGTCACTCTACTGACGCTAAAGGACTACGTCAGACCCTCTTTTTTTTAGGTGTTTGTGAATTAGAAAACATTGTGTGAGGTCATAAGGAAGATAAAGACCAGTTTAACGTGACATCATTTCCTTAAGGCGCAATCTCACCTAGACGTTTGGGCCAATGTAGACAAACGTATTTGCAAACATTGGCCTCCGCTGGCCTCCGTCGGCCTCACCGGTCTACGCTGATGAACGTCAACCGCGTCCAAAAATGTTCAACATGTTTAAAATTTCTCTGCATTTGCCGACGTACCTCTGGCTACGTTGGAGACCATTAGAGAAAGTTAATCTCTGGTACGACCAAGCTCCCTACGCTAGCCTCCGCTAGCATAAGTTACTGGTGTGATCGTCTACACTGGCTAACGTTTGGCTGCTACTTCGCCCTGCCTGCCCAGAATCTGGACAGCGGTCAACTTCCTCTCCCGCACATTGCTCCGTTGGCAAAAGTCCCACTTGTTCTAATGACGCGCTGGCTAACGCCCATCTCTACTGGCCTCCACAAGCACCACGTTGTGGAACACCGAGCTGCGTTAGGGGTTCGCTACCAAACTCCGGTAGCGTGATTTTTGCTGACGTTTGGCCACTTTTCTCAACTTTGCTCTGCGTTCACCAAACACTGGGGTAAACATTATAGTGAGATTGCGCCTTTAGCGACACCGGCTTCCAGCTCCAAACATTTAAGCTAACGTGCTCATAAAGGCAACGACCCAATCTAATTTTACCAGACACATTGGCGCGATAGATGAACTAATATCAGCCTACACTAGAGTAGTAAAGCCTGACCTTCCTGAACCTTATAGGCTGTGTCTTTAATAATGGCTCGCACTGTGGTGGTGTTTAATCCATTCTTGGCTGTGTGTGAAAACGATATTAAGTGAATGCATTTGACTGCATTTTCTCTGTTTTGCTGATACTTATGTCATTACTGTATGGGCCTATTTTGGTGTTGGACACTGATGATTCAGCGGTAATCTGCCCCCCGGTGGACACACTTATTAATCCTTCATAGAAGATACCTAGACTCGTTGAACTGTTTTTCTTTGAAATGACATTTTGTCTTAAACATGTCAGTAATTTATATTTCGTTCTTTTCTCTCTCTTCAGATTTGCAGTGCGACTGCCGAGCCATCTCATCTCGACGGTCGTCATGGTTATGGCTGCTGTCGGTTGCTCAGTAGGCAGTGTAGATCCTGTGTAGCAATCAGCAGCTACATCTGGCTACTGGGTCTCCGGCGGCTCGGCCTACTTCCTGGTGGAGTGTTCCATTACGCTCTCATTGGCTGGTGGTACATTCCAGTCCTCTGATTGGCTGCGGTGTGATGGCGGCTCTATCCTGTGACCCCGCAGACAGGATGTTCTCTGTCACAACTCCACAAGGGGCCCTTGTCAAGGCTTTTTGTGAAATTTTTTTTTTTCCTCCTGACAGTTTCCTCTTCTGTCATTTTAATTGTCTCGAGTTCTCCGAGCTTGAATGTATGAAACAGCCTGCTCATAGTACGATTACATTTGAATGCTTTTTGACTAAATTGCCAAAACAAAAGGAAATTTTTCATTGCGATTTTAAAAAAATCAATTAACTAATTATTTGACTGAGAAGATTATTTGATCATTTTGATAATTAACAATTTCAGTAATTTAGCATGGAAAAACAAAGTGAGGATTTCTTGACTTTAATCTCTATTTGTGTTTACATATTATGTTTATATTTTGTATAGGTATTTGTGGGTTAACGAATATTTTTTGGAATGGTGAAAGAGGAATTCTTCACAGTTTTGACATTTTGTTGTCAAAAAGATGAATTGTACATACTGTACACTGACAAAAAAGAAATGTGTTTGTCTATATGTGGCCCTGTCATGGACTGGCAGCCTGTCCAGGGTGGACCCCACTTCTCGCCCAGTGACCGCTGGGATAGGCTCCAGCTCCCCGTGACCCTTAATTGGAATAAGTGGGTACAGAGAATGAATGAATGAATGACAAAAAAGAGAAAAGCTAAAGAAAGTGCTTCAATTGGTAATTGAATTAAGGTTGTATATTACCTTAACAAGTAATGTTTATAACGTGTTAATTTAGACAAACTTAATTCATTGGAGTGTTGCCCATTGAAGCACTTTCTTAAGTTGGTCCAACAATTCTCTTTTTTCAGTGTAGAAGAACACAGATTTTGGACTCTTGCCACTCTGATTAAGTCATAAAAGGCAGATGAGCACCGAATCTCGCCGCGGTGGTGCAGCAGTCTAAGCATCAAGCTTTTAGTTTGGCGCAGTTGCCCCCGAGGACCGGGGTTCGATTCCCGGCCCGAGTATGGCCGGTGCAATGGGAGCGGCGACAATTGGCCTCGCCGCTCCGAGGGAGGGGGGAGGGACTCGGCAGGATGAGCCATCTGTAAAATGTTCCTGGACGCCTCGGATTAATGGTGCAGGGCAAGATGGGTACAGCTTGAAGAAGGCGTGCCTGTCATTCTGGCCACCGGGGGGCAGGGGCAGGACGGCGAGTCCTTGAAAGAGCGGTTGCTCATGGGATATTGGGGCAAAACTAGGGTTTAAATTCGCTACCAAATTGGGAGAAAAAGGGAAAAAATTCAGAAACAAATTAAAAAGATTAGCACCGAATCACATTTCTGTATGAGATCACCTCATCCAGATCATTTTATCTGTTCGTGACAAGATGCCCTTTGTTTCAGCATTTGGCAAATATGAGCCAAAATCATCAAGAATTGGGCATAAAAAATGTTAGTCTAAATCCTGGTTCTGGTCTGGCTTATCTTAGAGGACTGACTTCTAAACTTGTTTAGAAAACATATTCATATTACAAAAGATATGAGCTGACATGTTGAAAATGAGCCCAGCTCTCAATGGTTAGGAATTGTAGAATCTGGCTCCGGGTTCTGATCCAGCTGATCTTGGAAAAAGTACTGAGCCCCATGGACTCCTTTCATGAACAAAATTCATGTTATTTTAGAGGAAAATCACTGCAGAAAGAAGCCAATATGTCCAAAGTGGTCCCAACTGTTAATAGTTAAATTTAAAAAATTGCCTAAAATGTTCTAGATCTGTCTGACCTCAGAGGAGCGAGTGATCCTAACTGAGCCCCACACCTGTATAAAACTTTGAAATCCGGTGGGAATAATGCCCTCGGAAGGTGCTATTCGACAGGCTAATTGATGGTTTCTTTGAAATGCTAATCGTCCGGGAGAAGCAGACTTCGCTTTAGACCTGGACCTGGCATACAATGTAGATTTCTGTGTGGTTCAATTCTACAGCTACATTGTCTGCTGGGTTTCTGGCGAGCGACACAAGCAGCTAGCACTTTGCTCGACACTCAGCGCGGTAAGTATCCGTCCGTCCTGTCCGTGTGCCTCAAAGCTCTGACAGTTAAATAAAGATATTGCACGACTATTGAGTGACTCATGGTGTGATTTGTCAGGGTGAATGTTGCAGCTGCATGGAGACAGAAAAAAACCTCTAAATTTTAAACTTCGCAGGAGTTAACCCCTGAGCAGAACATTCTAATATTTTAGCATGAAGGAGCGAGGAGTCTGATTCAGTCTCTGATGGGCTTATTATTGTGATATCATTGCATTTTGTGAAAGCAAACAAACCTTTAATCCCGATATGACTAAACCCTTAATGTGATCATATTGTGCAAAATTGTTTTTTTACAGTTAAAAAGATGGTCAGTTTCATGTATTAAAAAAAATCCCACAAAAACGTAGTTTAAATTTTGTTTAGATTACTGCCAAAGGGAGAGGGGGTGTGGCCAGAAGCAACTCCTTTCCATTTAAAGACACACACACACACACACAATAAATCAGATTCACAATAAATTTATTGTGGCAGTGACATTCATGTCTCTGGGTCCTTGGCCTTTGAGGTTGACAGACGTCTGGAATCATGAGGTCTCTGCACAGAGGAGCTTAGCAATACTGAAACCATTGCAGAAGAATGAAGGTCCAAGTGTTTAGGGTTCTTTATTCTCCCTGTCTTACTGTATGGTTGTGAGACTTGGACACTAACCAGCGACCTAAAGTGACAAACGGATGTCTTTGGTACTAGGTCTCTTCGGAGGATCTTTGGGTACCACTGGAATGACTTTGTGTTAAATGAATGGTTACTTAGGGAGACTCAGATGAGGAGGATCACTTGCACAGTGAGGGAGCATGAGCTTTGACATTTTGGCCATGTGCAAGTTATCATGCAAGTGACTGTTGAGGACCCCAGTAGCTGAAAAAGGCCGTGGACACGCCCATGCTTCACCTGCAGCAGATAGATAACCACTTTTGAGAAGTGGCGGCGGACCAGTTGTGTCTGTTTGACGAAATCATGATCCTCCAACTGTTTTTAAAAATAATTCTGAGGTCAGGTTGTGTAATGGAATAGGTAACACATTTTGAAACAAATTCAAGTAAAGAGGTAACAAATATTACTCAAACCCCATTTTCATAAAAGATGCTGGAAATGTTTGGTGTAATGTGGGAAATGTACAATTACATTTTATGGTAGAGCTGCAAAAAGGGGCAAAGCCAGGACATTTTAAAGCCTTTTTAAACTGCAACATTTTGTGCACTGTGTGGTGTGAAATCTAATAAGTGTTGCTCTAATTACGATCTCGTCAGTGGCAGTGTTCAGTCCCACAGACCCGGTTCTTCAGAAACAACCCACTGGGACGAGCACTGCGTGTGCACCGTCGTCCTGCAGCAGCTGATTTATTGTTGCTTTGATAAGCTGTGGATGACGTGCGCGCTGCGAGCTAACAACACAGAGATGTGTCTCCATCACACACATGAACGAGGACGGAGCACAAGGTGAAGGTGGCGCCTGTGACGTCATCACTGGCCTCCACAACCCCAGCTGTACTAACACACACAACGCCTCAAATAAATTACTTTTAAGTGTTGGAGGTTTTTTTTAACAGTTTCTTTATGCAAAAATATTTAAAATTATGATCTTTAATGTCAAAGTGAAAACAAATTTCTATAGCATGATATTAATTTTTTTAAATGTAAAACATAAAACGATAGATGGCATAATCACACCCTTTCACTTTTACACCCAGTTTTCTTTCGATAAGTCACAGAATTAATAGAACATTTATCTCTTATCAATATCTCTTGGAGTTCATTTAAATCTATCATTAATAAATTTAAACGGTGTTGTAAGTCTGCCTCCAGCAGACCATCCTCAAAAACTGAGTGAATGTGCATGATGGAGACCAGTGAGGGAAGCCACCAAGACACCCATGACATCTCTGAAGGACATAAGTGTTGCCATCTCTGGGCTGGTGCTATGATATTATATTTTAATCTCAAATTTAATGTTTGACTCATTTACATTTTGAAGTTAAAAAATTATTTCTTACATTAGAAAACTTGGATATTCCTCTGTAATTAATACTGACCATAATTTGGTCATTGTTGTTGCTTCAGATCACAATATAATATACCTTCAATATTTCTTTATAGACGAAATAAAATAGTATGAAAGTAATGTGTACATGTTTGAGGGTAGATTAATTCATTCATATATTTATGCATTTCAACCAGGAGAGACACAGAAAATAAAGTTAAATGTTTATTTTCAACAGAACAGGAAGTGATGTAACAATTACTGCAGCTTGTCTGTTAAAAGTTTTAAAAAATTACACTTGGTACAGTCACATTTAATTTTCTCTTTATGGTTATTTGTCAGCACCCATGTAGTCATGTAGTCAGGTGATGATCAAATCCAAGATTAATTTTTTTTGTTTAATAATTTCAGCATTTAATAACCATCCTCATCAACTATCTTACTACTTTAATGTTGTCATGACTACATAATTACAAAAATATGAACTTGACTATTTTAGCGATCTTGAGTTCTTTTAAATTACACACAAGCAAAAGATTATCTTGACTGAACTGTCATTCCCTGTACATGTTTATTCATTCATTTAATGTTAAAATATAAAATAAAACGGCTTTTTCTAATAATAAAAGGAGTGGCTGTTAAAAGAGTCTTTGCTTTATTTCGCGGAGAAGGTGTGGGTTTGCAGAGAGGACAGTTGAGCCGAACTATCAGGACATTTAACCAGAGGAAGGTCTCCTGTACAGCTTCGGCCTCTTGGGTGAAGTTGTTGGAGACACTTTCCTCACATCTTAAAGAGCAGGGATGTTCTCTTCTTCCAGTGGGACAGCAGGTTCTGGTGTGCAGTTCCACCTCTGGAAGTTCTGAAGTCCATCCACATCTGCAGGTTTCACTCCGATCACCTGGTGGTGGATCCTTCTCTGTGCAACAAGAATTCCGAAGGCATTCCCAATGACACTTCTGGCTTGTGACAGGCGGTGGCTTAAGATCGTCTGGGAAAGATCTCCTCCCGGATCAGGCCTCAAAACATTCCTCCTTGGAGTAAAATGAGACAAAAAGCGAAAAAAGAGGAACATTAAAATATAAAGATACAGGCTAAAGAGTCAACATTATAAACCAGTGCTGTACAAAAGTGTGAAAACAAGTAATCAGCCACCCAAAAAAAATGCTGCAAGTTATTTAAAAAATGAGACTTCTTGAATTCAGAGCAATAATATTTTTTAAAAACTGATACTGTAAATGTGGGAATGAGACGCATGGTTTGGATTTATTGGGTAAAAATAATTTTTCCGGATCTGCAGAATGTCGGAGTGTCGGCCTGTTGGTCCGTCTCCTTCAGCAGACGGACTGCTGCTGGACTCCTCGCTCTGAAAAACGGAGCTTCCTCCTCACAGCAGGCAAACTGCACCTCAGTCAGTCGCAAACTCCACAGGTTGTTTTGCTGCTAATCTTCAGTTCATCACTCGCAGGGCGAGCGCAAACACTTTTTTTTCCAGCTACAGACAGTTCTTCACAAATGTCACACCCTGATTGTCTTTGTGACTTTAAAAAGAAGACTTTTAAAACCCTCTACTGGGGAGTGGTACTGACCCAAAACAGCATGCAGACAAGGATTAAAATTTAACAATAAGTCAATTTATTAAGAATGCTCAATTTTGGCTTGCTGAGAAGGGGTCCAATACTACATGTAAATGGCACCTTAAGAGCCCAATTTTTAACAACTACCGGTATTCTCTTCTTACTGGGGGGATCCCATTTTCATACCCATCCTGGAGCACTAAAGGGGTTCATACATTTTCTGACATTCATAATGAGAATGGTCTTACAATCTTCCAAGCTCATCTTTTTTCCTGCATCTTCAACTGCGGTCATCCATGAAAGCATATGGAGTCCCATGGAACGTTCCACTCACCATGCACCCCTTGCACACCATTTTGGACAACAAA
>OMMV01101289.1:0-10885 GCA_900302635.1 Chatrabus melanurus
TGCTTATAGCTATTACCATCTTGAATAAGCATGACAAGATTCATCCTGATCTGTTAAGATGTCGCCGAGATGTACACATCGGAACATGTTAAATGGGATTTCCAATGTTACATTTAAATTGCAGCCAAATCCTTAATCCGGATCAGATCCAGATGAAACTTGGTCTGGTAGTTGGGGGTCTGATCCTGCATTTACATACTAAATTCCATTCAAATCCAATGGGGTTTGACAGAGATGTGATCTTTTAAATGTTTCACCCATTATAAGAGATAGGGATTTTTTTTTGATAATTTTTTGTGACATCATCAGTGCGTAGATTCTTACCAAAAATTTAATGGGAACATCTTTGGTTGATCACCTACCCATCATAAACAATTCATGTTGATCTCTCAAAAACTGAAGACAGAAAACCATTCACAGACAAATAAACAAACCAACAAACCCACGTAGACGAAAACATAACCTCCTTGGCGGAGGTAATTAAGTAGCACGGCTCGTTCAGACTGGAATCCAGGTCACCGGGACAAGAATGTGTGCAGTCAAACTGCTTTCTGCTCAAACATCGTCTCATCTGTTAAATGTATCTAAACTTATCTCATCTGGCTTGTCCCTTGTGTGAAAAGCACTGAAGCAGAAAATTGAATTGAGCTGCACAGAGTTCCATGGATCGACCGCCAGTCAGGTCTTATGAAACAGTTTTGCATAAGACCGTTCTGGAATATTCTTCTCTTGCGTGTGAGAGGTCGTCAGGAAATTTAATTATGCTAATATCATTAAAAGCAGTTCGTCGAATTCCAACTGTATTTCTCCCTAGTAGGTCAGCAGATTCCAATTTTTCTTTACTGTACTACAAAAAAAGGAACTGTATTTTTGTAATTTTTTTTCACTCCTTCACTCATCCCCTTCTTCCATCCTTCCTTACATGTAACTCCTGCCACAGCGGTCCCACCAGGAGGCAGGGAAGCGGATCCTGTCCTGGAGCGGCAGGCCGATCTGGATGGAAAAGATGGTGCTGGGACGAGTCAAAGTGCCCCACACCTTCGCCATCCACACCTACACTCGTCCCACCATCTGCCAGTACTGCAAACGTTTGCTCAAAGGCCTCTTTCGTCAGGGCATGCAGTGCAAAGGTAGGACTTTACGAGGAGTGGCTGCCGGGAAGACGCGGAGAAAGTTTTGGAATTGCGGCACTTGTGAGGTGTTTATCGCCGTGTTTATGTCGCTTTTTGCATTTATTTGCCAGACTGCAGGTTCAACTGCCACAAGCGGTGTGCTTCAAAGGTACCACGAGACTGTTTGGGGGAGGTAGACTTCAATGGAGGTAAATCCTTGGTTCATCTGATGACCAGTTTCATGATAGCCCATGATAAATGACTTGGTTATAATTGATTAACCGGATTATACTCAGTGGGATAGTGATTTAGACATACAGGGGAAGAACAGAGACTTATTCCTCAGCCGTGGATGTGAAACATCTGGGAGTCGAGACAACGAAGAAGACGCGGACAGAGTTTTTTGCATTCTCCCTAAACCTTTGTGTTGTCCTCAGGTCGGGTTAGGTCTACCACAGTACAGAACTTCCCCCAGTCCTTATTAGCAACCATGCAGGCAGACAACTATGTTCCCATATCCCGAAAGTAGCTGTGTGCTGCAGCCAGGTGATACTTGGGCGTCCCCTTGGCCTTTTCCAGTTGCCAGGATCCCCAACACTGATGCACCTGCATGCAGGATCTTCCTCACGGAAACATGCCACATGGCCAAAATGTCGTAGCTGGTGTTCCCTCACGATGCAAGTGAGTCTCCTCAAGTAACCGTTCGTTTAACACAAAGTGATTCCAACGGTACCCAAGCATCGTCTGCAGAGGTCTAGTACCAAAGACATCCAGTCGTTGCCTTAGGTCACAACTATACAGTAAGACAACAACCACCGGGACCCTAAAGACTTGGATCTCCATTCTCCTGCAAAGGTATTGGCATCAGCATACATCTATGTCCAAGAATCCCATGATGTCGTAAGTTTTTCCGAAGCATCTCTTGATCTCAAAGAGGGATTTTTGTCATCACAATGACTTTATTACCCAAATTAAAATCCTGAGGTGTCAGAACCAGAGCCCCGCTGCACATTGAATTGGCACCAGGACTTTTAATGAGTCTGGATGCTTGTATTCCCCCAGACTGGACAGTTGGAACAATAGGACTGATGCATACATGAAGAGACAGACTCGAGGTTACGAGCACATGAGACTCGTAACAGGTCACGGTTGAATAATTATCTGCTTAATGTCTGGTGCGTAAGAATAGCCCAAATATTTTCAACAGTATTGTTGATGTGTATGTACAGAGCCAGCGAGCCCTGGTCCCGATTCGGACACTACCATGGATACGATGGAGGTGGACAGCAGTGACATAGACAGTACCAGAGGGCTAGACGACCCAGAGGAACCCTCCACCCCTGATGAGAGAATGTTTGATATGGATTCTCCTTTCTTGGATAGAGAAGAGACAATAAAGACGATTAGGTATGAAGACATTCCTTTAGATAGAGGTTCTGATTTCTTCTTCTTCTTCCTTCTGATTTCTGGTGTCACTCTGCAGATATCGGTGATAAAATTTATTACTGGAATCAAACTTTTTCATTAAAAACATGTATAAAATTCTGCAGGTAGCACCATTTACTTTGTTGGTGTATCCGTATTGGCTAAGATTGTCTGCCAAATTCTTCTATATTATAACAATTATTTTTGGAAAAGTAAAATTAGCTTCTGTGCAGAATTTTTCTGCAAGCAACTTTCTGGCATTTAGTGCTTCCCGAAGCAAATATGTTTTATGAATTGCCGATATGCTTATCATAATGTAGCCAATTAGTAATTGGCATGCTGAGCTCTACAAGTGTAAATAATTGTGATATTGATGTCGGGGTGGGCGGTACACCGGTGTGATGGTGCACCACAATATGGTTGTGCAATACTGTCAACACCATGAGAAGTCAGGCCAATGAAAACCCCCACCAAGCTAGAAATGTTTTTTTTTTTTTTGTTTTTTTTTGTTGTTGACGGCAGAAAAACGTAACGCATGAAATAATGAAAAATAATGGCAAATATCCACTAATTTGGAAATCAATAATCATTTTGGAGCATCCACAGCTCCGATCAGCACTGTAGCGCCGAGGTGTTGATGATCAAAACATATTTTTCCTGTTCTGTTGAGCTCCACACATGAGTCAAACACCTGTTAAATACTTTTCTTATGGCTTTAAAGTCATTTTCACATAACGGTCATGGAAATATGCTTAAAACGTGATTGTATTGTGTGAAAAAGTGGACTTTTGCGCTGCAGGCTCATTTAAGCCTCAAGATCATTAATTAAGCATAGCCACAGATTTGTTGAATGTGAAACTGTGAAAATCTTTGATTCATGAATGTTTTTGTCCAGATTTTAACTTTGAAGGAGCAGATTTTTTAAAAGTAAAATGATACTATTTTAATGAGATAATTATTAAAGGGGTCATATGGTGCAAAACTGGTAATACTGTGATATAATACCATCACTGTCCAAAAAGTGAAAAATACCTTGATACAGATTTTAGGTCATATCGCCCACCCCTATATTGATGGTAAAATCTTATTCTTGTGTGTGTGTGTGTGTGTGTGTGTGTGTGTGTGTGTGTGTCCAGCCCTTCCACTAGCAGCAACATCCCTCTGATGCGGGTGGTCCAGTCTATCAAACACACCAAAAGGCGGAGCTCCACTATGGTGAAGGAGGGCTGGATGGTGCATTATACAAGCAGGGACAACCTGGTAAGACCCAAAGGAGACCTCAAGTCTGAACCGTGTCCCATCTGCATGCTGGGAAGACTTGTTCACATCGTGTCGTTTGGACTTACCAAGCTGGGGGTTTTTTTCTCCCCCTTTTACAGCGAAAACGACACTACTGGAGGCTCGACAGTAAGAGCCTGAGTCTGTTCCAGAATGACACGGGAGCCAAGTTCTACAAAGTAAGGATCCTATGATTATTTCTATCTAAAAGTGACAAAAGTGATAATATTCACAGGCATAATCTAGGCTGATTCACCGTTGGACTCGTGCTGAATAAGATCCACGTTTTAGCACCAATACACTGAACATTCACACACGACCCGAGAGCCTCTTTCATTTCCATGTGTGAAGATGTAGATATGTGAATAAAATCTACCCACTGGCAGCTGTGTGACACAAGCTCAGCCCATCGTGTCGCAATGTGAACTACAGCGAAGCCCACTGAAATTTCCCCCTGTGGTTTTTCACGCCGCAGTCCGGAATCACTAACATCCTTATATTTAGCAGTGTCGAGTTGTCACATCAGATGAGACTGGACATTTTAAGGGGTTTTGGATTGATGGGCAAAGTTTTTGAGTATTTATCTTATACGTGACAGAAATGGAGATCTGCTGTTGTGCCCTAAAGTGCACACGAATCAGCAAAAACGGCACCAATCAGCAGATGGTATTCTGGTTGCCTATTCATATGTACTTGAGATCATCCTTCGAGCCGTCTTTGTTTCAAGGTTATTGTGGAAAATGTGTTTTTTTTTTTTTTTTTTCCCAGACTGTTCAATGACCTTGACCTTTGACCTTCATATTAATGTCATGCTGTGATGTTGTCACGAGCAATTCACACGTGCAACATGAATGAAATCAACTCAGCCGTTCCTGAGATATTGGTCGGGACACACACACACACACACACACGCACGCACACAGACTCTGGGGGCTCAGCTAGCTGGAAGAGGCCGTTTGGAGTGACTGTGTTTCGAACATTGTTCAGAGTGCAACGGTGGAGCTTCTTACCATCTGCTGATTACACAAATTAACACTTTAAAATGATGTAAATATTCCCTCGTTCTGGCCATTTATGCTGGTCCACCTAAAAATTGATCGCTACCTGTTCCAGACGAGGCCCAACATTTTTTTTTTATAAAGTTAAAAATTTAAAAAAAAATCAGTTTATTAGTTAGAAAAAAAAGTAATAGCTCTGCACCTTATTTTTTCAGGTGCTACGAAGCGAAACCGCTCTCTGTATGAAAGAGACCAGAAAATCTGTTGTCTTCTAAAATCTGCGCAAGTTGACGACGCAATGCATTCTGGGTCGATTTTTGTCAATTATGCAATAGGGTCTATTCAAGCTACATGCAACCACATCTGCTCCTAATGTCCATCATGCATGTGATAAGATTACCTGCAACAAGCCCGTCATGCCCAGCAGGTGGCAGACAGGGATGGTTTATTACATGAGCACAACGGTGTTGATTTTTGTTTTGTATTTATTTGCTCCATCAAAAGTTCACCAAATTATAATCAGTTAAAGCTCATTATATGCCATTTATTATTATTAATAAAAACAAAAAAAAATGTATTATTTATGCCATTTGGCGTCTCTACAAACTGGAGACGATGGACTCATTAATTCACTGCATATTACAGGGTGCATGCCTGGGCTTTTGCCAAATCCTCGGAATATGTCCAACCTTCTCACACGTTTGGTGAAAATCCGTTTAGTTAATTTTTTTTGAACAATCCTGCAAACGGAGAACTGTGTAAAAGCAAAAGCTCCCGGGCTGAAGTAAAAATAAGAGCAAGATGAACCTGTGTCTGAATTGAACCATACCCTGCATACTCTGATTTTGATGTAACGTTGTAATTTGACTGTGTAAAATCAGTTGTGGACGGCCTGTGTGACACTTTCCGTTCAGTGTATGGTAGTCAGTCATTACACTGCCACAGGGGCTTAATAGCACAGTAATTACACACTGCAGACTGAGGGAGGGAACTGCGGCATGCAAGGCAAAGACTTCCACATGTTGGTGGTTGCGTGTGTGTGTGTGTGTGTGTGTGTGTGTGTTGGGTGGGGGAAGTCGTTATTTTATTCTTCACATTGGCGTTTGTATTTGGAGACGTTGACCCCGAGCTGTGGTTACACCTGTGATGCGGTGGAGCGGTAGGAAGCAACAGTTTCCACTCTGACTGTGTGTCACATAGGTTGGTTTTCTGTGCAGCGTTGCCTCCGGCAGACCCGCTTTGCTTCACCTGATACCGGTTCAGAAATCAATGTGAAGGCGCTCGCCCGCCTCTGGCAGTTTGTCTACAGCCGCGGCATCCTCTGCCTGTAAAACCTCAGTGGTGGATTCACTCCACAGGGCGTGTTTACTGCCATCTTTATGTGCTCCTTTATTTTCAACTTGGCACTCGGCTGCATTTAAGACCTTCAGGAGACTAATTGAAAGCTAGTCGTAAATGCCCCAAAAGAAAATCGTTGTTGTGTTGCTGCAGACGAAGATTTTTATTCAAAAAAATAATACCCATCTTTCTTTATACGGCATTTATGAAAACAAAGTGCGTCACATAAAAATATGAATCATTTTAAGATAAAACAAACTGTAAAATTAAAAATAAAAGATATTTGAGAACAGAGCAAGGGCTGAATAAACCTCTCCAAATATAATGAATCGGTGATGCCCAGAGTGTGGGCCACACCTCCCCCTAGTGGACTGTGAAGGTACTGGAAGTGGGCCGTGAGAAGTCATTAAAAATAAACACAGAAAAACGTCTTTGATTTTCAACTTTGTAATAAAGTTTAAAATGACCCCAAACTGTTTATGATTTAAAAAATGTAATAAAACAAAGCCATGGAATTTAAATTGTTATTCTTCATTCAACTGATCTTGTTTAACATTTTGTATATATGTGGAAATACTTCATCTTAGCCTTACGCGTCGATCAGAATTCTGATTAAAGATTTGGGTGGGCTGCAGGAGATTTTCCGATTTCAAAGTGGGCCACGGTGTTCTGAAGCTAGGGAATGGCTGTAATAGATACCACCTGAGGCTGTAGCAGATTGGTCAGGCAAGTGTAGCATTGTACAGAGTGCAACTGTGGAGATTCTTGCTATCTCCGCTACCAGTGTAGCAAAGAATGAAGCAACACTCCATCTTTGTTTGTTGTTATCTGAGCTTTTCCCTCCCTTGTTTATGCTCCGGATCCGGCTGCACATGCATGTTTATTGCACGAGCTTCCCGCTTATGGACATTTGGTGCATTTGAGTCCCTCCCCTGTTTATAAAGAGACATCGGTACTCCCTGCATTGCTATTACATTCAAGATGGCAGAATTCCCAGAAATTCCCCCCAAAAACCACATTCAGAGGCTAAAAAATGCCTCTGAGCAAGAATGTGGTTGAACTAGAACCAACATGCATCTTTTTTCACACTGTGAGAGCAGTTTGACCTGTTAAAAGGCTCCAACTGGTGTTCCTTCTGCTTGATGTGGAGGAGGGAGGTTTGGGGAGGAGTGGCTGAGGAGGGAAGCATTGTTTCGGTCCGTGGCTCAAAGACTATAGCAGACTGGTCAGGTAAGTGTAGCATCAATACGGGTGTGGTTACCTTGTTTAAGCTTGTAAACAACAGTTCATTGCCTGGTGGAAGTCTGACCTTTGACCCCAATGACCTTGTCCTTCACCTGATTGATTGGCCTTTGGCTGACCTTGCCAGGGTAATTCTGGAATCTACTTACAGATGCACACATCTGTAAGTAGGCGTTTTCGGGTGGGAAAGTGATGTCAGCGTACGCCCTCCAGAGTGAGGGAATGAATTCTAGACACACCAGAATTCATTCATTCATTTATTTCCTGAACCCGCTTATTCCAGTTAAGGGTCACACGGGTGCTGGAGCCTATCTCAGTGGTCATTGGGCGAGAGGCGGGGTACACCCTGGACAGGCCGCCAGTCTATCGCAGGGCCACATATAGACAGACAAGCTCACTCACACCTACGCTCAATTTAGAGTCACCAGTTCACCTAACCTGCATGTGTTTGGAAGTGGGAGGAAGCCGGAGCACCCGGAGGGAACCCACGTAAACACGGGGAGAACATGCAAACGCCACACAGAATGGACCAGGCTGGCACCTTCTAGCTGTGAGGCAACAGCGCTAACTACTAAGCCACCGTGCCGCCCCACAACCAGAATTATTTTTTCAAATTTTCCACATTTAGAAATAATAAAATGAAGAAAACACAATGTGCAGATGCAATAACAGTTAAATCTTTGAACATCAGATTATTAAAGGGCCCTGTGATAGACTGGCAGCCTGTCCAGGTTGGACGCCGCCTCTCGTCCAGTGTCCGCTGGGGTAGGCTCCAGACCCCGTGACCCTGAACAGGACGAAGTGGTTTCAGAAAATGAATGAACGAAAAGCTTATTAATGATAATCAGACCTTTATGATGCAACAATGTAAAGAATGAGATGAAAGGAAACCGATCTCACAACTTGAAGAATTTGAAAAAGATTTTTTTTTTTTTTTAAAAGTGGGGGAAAAAAAATTAGGCAAATTTGGGTCTGTTCAGGTTTGGGAGCTTGCACTGGTGTCGGAATTTGCAGTATCCACCGCATGATGGAATCGCCCTGGGTCCTGGTTTGCAACCTCCTCGGCAAACGGTTCATTCCAACCTTCCAAACATAGTCATCTTTCTGTGGCAGCCAGCTGATACTTGGACATCCCCTGGGCCTTTTCCAGTTCCTGGGTTCACAACAACACACCTGTGCGCTGGATCATGTATAGGGAAGTGCGTCACTTCGCCAAAATGTCCTAGCTGACATTCCCTCACAAAGCAAGCAGTGCACATCATCCATGTCTCCCTCAGTAGCTGTTTGTTTGACAAAAAGTAATTCCAGCTGTACCAATGATCCTCCAGAGAGACCTGGTATGAAAGCTTTGTAATCGTCGCCTTAGGTCACTGATTAGAGTCAAAGTCTCTCAAACATCCAGTAAGGCTGGAAGCCCCACGACCCTAAAGAGGTGGACCTTTGTTCTCCTACAAAGGTACCGGTATCGCCAAATACCTGTGTCCAGGGACCTGATGGCTCCATAAGCTCTTCCCAGACATCTCTGGGACTTATATCACCCCCCCAAAATTTGCTTCCTTGGCCTAAGGACCATCTCTCCAGAATTTCATTCACATACCGTGTTTTCCGGACTATAAGTTGCACTGGAGTATAAGTCGCATTTGTTTTTGAAATGCATATTTCACAAGAATCGGGAAAGACTACTCAGTCAGACATTAGCCTAAAGAACATCGGCTAAATAGCTGTAATGTTTCTTGTTTCCGCTGTACTGAAAACATAGTGATTTGTGTGCCGTTACACCCCTATTTTTTTGACATATAAGTTGCTTCAGAATATAAGTCGCAGAACCCCCCCCCAAAAACTATTAAAAATACCCCTTGCAATTTATAGTCCGGAAAATACTGTAATCTGTAAATTACTTTGAGTTTTAGCATCCACAAACAGACAGGGGTGATTGCATAACCTCAGCCCTCCTCTGGTGATAATGAAGCTGGTGTCTGCTCTTTCAGAACAAATGTTAATTTTAAAATAAGGGAATGTTATTAAGAGTGGCCACTTCAAAGAACTTTGAATATTGTGATTTATAGTTGCTCTAAATGCATTTTTAAATGTTAATATACCCTAAAATAACCTTTTTTATATAAGGATTTGGTGGCTTAATGGCATCCTGTGCAGAGAATGAAACAACACTCCCTCTGTGTGTTGTTATCTGAGCTTTTCTGCCCCTTGTTTACATTCCCGATCCGGCTGCACATGCATGTTTAGTGCATGAGATTCCCGCTTATACACATTTGGTGCATTTGAATCCCTCCCCTGTTTAAGAAGAGACATCAGTACTCACCGCATTGCTATTACATTCAAGATGGTAGAATTCCCCCAAAAACCACAATCAGAGGCTAAAAAAAAAAAAGCCTCTGACCAAGAACGTGGTTGAACTAGAACCAACATTCATCTTTTTCCCCCCCACACTTTGAGAGCAGTTCGACCTGTTAAAAGGCTCCAACTGCCGTTCCTTCTGCTCGATGTGGAGGATGGACGGTTGGTGAGGAGTAGCTGAGGAGGGAAGCATTGTTTTGGTCCTGAAATGTGGAGCTAGTGTGACATCTAGTGGATGTCACTGCATGTTGCTGTTTTATTTTCCAGTTTTGATTGATTTAATGTTATTACTTCTGCCAACCAGAAGTAAGAAGGGATGGGGTTCAATCACCCATGTGCAAGATATCTCCAAAAATGATTAAGATTTTAAAGATAGATGGTCCTTCGGGTCGGGGAAGACTCGATTAAATTTTGTAGCAACTTTATGGATCCACTTCTGGAGTTTTACTTTAGTGTTTTTTTGTGTTGTGAGGATGTTTTTTTTATTTTTATAATAAATTTGGAATAATTCTGAAATTTTTTTTTTCAAGAATGTTGGGTGGATGAACAAACAAACAGGATGATTACAATACCTTTGCTCCAGGAGTAAGATCTGTTAGACTATCCGCTAAAAGCTTCCTGATTGGCATTGGTATGCACTCTCTCAGAACGTTGGAGGTTTAAAATGTTAAAAATGAAAGAAATAAGGAGAATCTGATCCGTTTGACTGGTAGTGAATGTGATCTACATTTGGCGACAGATCTCAGATCGTGGTTCTCCGTTTCTTATCCTTTGGCTTCTCTTGAGCTTCCAGCCTGCTGCTCATCAGTGTGTGGCCACCGTCCTCCCTCCTCTTTTCTTTAGACCTCCAATCTGATTAGTGGTGGTCTTGTGGCGGCTTACTTGCCGGGCATGGCAGCCATTTTCTCCATTTGGAAGCCATAATGGCTCGCCGTTTGAAGACGAGACCCCTGTACTTGTGGCTTTCTCTGAAGAACGTTTAATGGGGTGAGGGGGCTTCTCTCTGTCTCTGCCAGATTGAGCGCTGTCACATTTACCCCTTCACCCACACAAAGCGCACACATCCCCTCGCACACCATCCTGTTGAGCGCCGTCTTTCGTCTTGGTGGCTCGCGGCAGCGCCAGCGGCTCGTGCTC
>OMMV01101331.1:1134-13503 GCA_900302635.1 Chatrabus melanurus
AATCCCACTGTTTGTTTTTATTTCTTTAGTTTCCTTTCAAATGGTGTATTGTTGTCGACTATAGAAGGTTTTTTTTTTTTTTTCATCTAGCTGAGTGTTTGTTTGTTCCGTGTTGTTCAATAAAGCTTTAAAAAAAAAAAAAAAAAAAAAAAAAAAAAACCCTCTAAGTCCAAAGCCACAAATATTTAGTTGAGGCCAACCTGCACTTGGCTGCTAAGGTAACTATCATTGTGCAAAATATTAAAGAATTTGAACATACGATTCTCATTTTATTTATGGAAATTTGTGGATTTTCTAATGCGTTTTCCTTTAAACTCCCATTTTATATTGCATTTTCCTCCATTTCACAAAAATAGACTTAGAGGGTTTTGCAAATGAACTCTTCATAATGCACTTCCATGAAGCACTTGTGGCAGATAATGGGAACAAGTGAGAATTTTTTTCCTCCCACTTTTTCCTCTTTTGGTAACTTACTTTTGCTCTGACCGCATATATCAAAAAGATGAGACGAGAACATTTTAGCAGAGCCAGTAGCCCACCAGTGTCTAGTTAGTGTCAGTGCAGCTGATAGTGAGAAATGCTGTGGCGCAGGCCGCTGCTCAATCTCACCATTGTCCCCAGCGTCCACACACACTCACACTCCCCGTCCTACTGTTAGTCTTTGTCCCCCGTCTGTCTGTGGCACCAAATCTCACCGGACACAGCTTTGACATCTCTGTCTTTCTCACACATGCAGTTCTCCGCTGACTTTCTGTGTTTTTTGGCAGCTGACATCACCAGAGAGAAGACTCGTTCATCCATAGCATATTCGCTCTGCTGTACAAAACTCAGCGATATAAACTGATCCCTGTTTACTCCCCTCCCTTCTTCCTGTCATCCCGGCCCTTCCTCATTCCTGGGAAATCCTCTTTATCTGTCTCTCTTCCTGCTCCATTCTGTTAATTTCTGTCTCCGCATGTCCACCGTCTCACCCCTCCTTGTCCTCTCCCATTCCCCTCGTGCACGTCAACGTTCTCTCTGTTTTCCCCGCTCCATCTTTCCCCATCCCTCTCTCCTCCTCTTTCTCTTCCTCAGCATGGACGTTCAGAATTTTCATGGGAAGGAATCAATGTAAGTGTTGTGACATCATTCCTTCATGCACAGTTTTTTCTTTCTATTTTTCTTTTGCCTGTTTTGCTTTAACTCACTCTGTAGCGATCAGCTTTTCCCCCCTCACACACCCCCGGCCCTCCCACCTCAGTGGATCTCTTTCGGTTATCGTAGTGATGCACAGTAGTGAGCACAATCAGAGTCACTTGTCGTTATTGTTTTTTTGTTTGTTTGTTTTGTTTTTAAAAAAAAAGTGTATTTGTGTATGATGCAGAGTTGGTCTTACTGTATTAACCCAACACCTACATCACCTCTCCTCTCCGCTCACCTCTCTCTAACGCACACCGTCTGGACGTCTGCGTGTGCATTGTCACACCTTCCATACTGTCCTTTTCTCCACACTTTTCTCTTCCTCCATCCCTCTTTGTCTCCTCCCTCTAGCTGTCCATGGAAGACACCACATCAATCCTGCCTCGGCTGAAGAGGAACTCAAACGCCTACGGCATCGGCGCTCTGGCTAAGTCTTCTCTGTCAGGTGTGTCAGGTGTGTGTCTGTGCTGTAACTGGTAAAGTGACCCCATGTTGGCTCCGCCCTCAGTGGGTGCTGGAGTCAGCATGGTACCCGAACGGGTTCCCCTGTATCACTTCCTCTCCACTCGTCAATGGCTCATCCGTGAGACATTGGCAGAATCACAACGAAATCAGTCACAAGCCTGAAAAACAAAATTTCCTCAGTGCACCATCATATACAGCTTGTTATTCTAAGAAAAGGTGAGTGGGAGTGTAGTTTTTTTTTTTATGTTAAGTGGTTGTGAAACTGTCAAATTGGTCTATGTGGTGTCCTGAATAAGTATTGGTCTGGATGTGTTGAACCGTGTAAAGTGCTGTGTCAAATGCAGTTCAGTGCAGTGTAGTGATGCAGATGTTTTGTGCAGTGCAGTTTGAGTGCAGTGACATGTATTGTTGTACAGTGCAATAGACTGCGGCTGTTGCTGCACTGTGTGATGTGGAACTGATTTTTTTTTATAATTTATTCATTAATCACATCTCCATATGTCACCATCAGAGATACTCAAATATCCAGGGTTTTACAATGTGTCCATCGTGTGTTGGTTACATGAAATATGGAGCAAAATAACCCTGCAGGCATCAGCCAGTGTTAGCGCTGCAGCTAGATGTGAATTTCTTCTTCGAAAATGTGTATGCACTGCAGTGTTTGCATGAGTCAGACAGTGAAGGGAAAGACAACAGGTTCTACTTAGTCAAGGCAGCTCAGCAGAGGTGTGAATGGTATCAGTCAGCAAGTCAACCTTTCATTAAGGCGTTGGTGTACTCGTGCCTCACAGCCATCTCAACCCAATTAACCTCTTCTGTTCCATGATGCACCCTTTGTCAGACAGGATACATCATTTCCTTCTCTCCTCCCTGTGCACACAACAGCTAACTCTCATTAAACACATAAATGTCACCTCTTCCACCCTTGTCATTTAGCTGTTCCCATAATCCATGTACACCAGAACCCCATTTAGCTGCAGGCATCTGAATATATATATATTTTTTTGAATTTAGGATGTCACGTTATAGGCCAATATTCAAAAATATTTACAGAAAACTGAATACTTTCTTTGTTTATTGTCGTCCACATTTTATTTGCAGTAGTTAAACTATGATTGAAATATAAAAAACAGGGAGTACTGCTAAGAAATCTTTGTACCATAATTATAAACATACACAGGGTTTCCCCCTAGGGTTGTCTTGGTGTCTGGTTGTTTTTTTTTTGTTTTTTTGCAAAACTTTAGCTGATGTTAGCTAAGCATTGCTAAATTGCAAATGTTCACATGCAATAATGGCACAGGTTTTCACAGAAAAGGTTTTTGCTTTGCAGCTGCAGCTGCTTTTAAGTTAAAATGCTTTTATTGTGAAGCACATTCAAGACAATGAGCTATCAGCAGTGACTTACACATTTAGTTTTACTGCCTGCAGCAACAGGGATGCACAGAACTATTCACAGAAGTTCTCATATGACTCTCATTATAACTAGGCTTCAGAATAGGCATGAACTCTGTAAAATGCAATGATAAATATGCCCATCCCTTCAAGTTTGTTAACACAATAACTCAAACACAATAATGCTGTTATCTTGTAACTTGCCAAATTAAAAGGAAATATAATGAGAATAAACTCATTAAAATCTAGTAAACTTTGGCGCACCAGATCAATCAATCCTGTGTAATATCCTATAGACGTATCTGCCACCTGCTGGATGGTTGGTGGATGTTGAATGGATGATGGAAAATTAGGAACATGTGTGGTTGAACATATAGCTTGCCTGCCACCTGCTGAAAACTGCAATATGGCTGCAAGATCACTTTCTACAGATAGACTTTCATTAAGTGAATTATTTCTTCCATCACAGTCCACTTAATTGTAGTGTCAGAGTTTCGCACATGTAGACTTCACTTGGGCGGGCCACTCAGGTATGCACCTGCGTGTTGGCATCACCGAACCACACAAGTTAAGGTAGCAACTGTTTGCACAAACATGATGCTCAGTAAGTGAGCAAAATATGGGATGAAATATACAAAAGAACAGGAAAGTAAAACTGGAATTAAAGAATGGATAGAATGTGTGGCTGGGGATGATGCCAGCACTGTTGTTCAGTACTGGAAATGTGATATTCTGCGTATTGTGCACAAATGATGGCTCTAAAAGCACAACAAAAAGCACATTGGAAATGCTGCTTCCTTTCTCCAGCTTACATATTTTGATAGTGTCACAAGCACAATGAAAATTAACCACTCAAACAGGTAAACTGAAATTACTTTAATACAGTAAAAGCCTATTTACACGGGCACTCACTTGCCAATTTATTTGGTACACATAGATGAAATTATAGCAATATAATACAACAGTCCTGCAATAAATCTTCCCTTCCAGAGGATTATAATGTTTAGTTTTTACTTAAGAGTAAAAACTGAACATTAGAGCAGTATTGATTTGTTTAAAGGTCATTTTGGAGGCTTTCATTTGTGGTGCTGTTAAACTGTTCTGGTTTTACTGAGAGGTGTTCTTGATATTTAGCAGTCCTCAGCCCAAGTCAACAAGTGGCAATGCTGCAGTCGTGGGAAGAGCTGGGAGAACCAAATGTCATTTGGGAAAATGACATCAGCCTATTGTCCATTGGAATATGTGTACTGAGTAAATTTTATATGCTGTCCATAGAGTTTATGTAAGACTGTAGGTGCGAAAGACAAAGAAAGCGAGGGAGGTGGTTGAGCGAGGTATAGAGTGAATGGGGTCAGTGAGAGAGAGAGAGAGCGTTCCTGAACAGAAATTTACAAATAGCTATTTTCTGACAGTGGTGAGCACAGATAAACTAAACATTAGCTTTGATAACTGCGATATACCGCAAAAACATTTAGCTGAAACTACCGCCAACTGCTAACTTTTATTGTCGCTTTGGCTTTGTTTTTTTTGTCTCTAAAACCCTGAAAAACAGACCTAAAGAGCTGAACTTTTATTATGTTGTAGCATAAACATGGAGGTTCCCAAAAAGGGTCAGCATGCCAAGATCAGATGATTATCAAGATGTAATAAAATGAACAAATTAAATTAAACAGTATTTTCCATTCAACATACAGTTTATTCACAGTACACTAAGTATTAAACAGATAAGAAATATTCAGAAATAAAAATACACATGGAAAATAAATGTAATAATCGAATTAATGCATTTCTTCTGGCTTGACCTCCCGCTCCTCCGTCTCCTCGAGGTGACGCTTGTTGCCTTCACGCGGATTAGTGTATAAATTCCAACAGGAACAAACATGTATGATTTCTGGGTTTACAAACATTTTTGACTGTTAAATTTTATTCAGAAAATGTTAGCCGACTTAAAGTTAGCAGAACAAAATTTGGTGGAAGCTAGTTAGTGCACTAATGGTTTTCAAAGTTAGCTGAAAAGCTCATCCACTAGCAAAAGCGTTAGCTTTGCTAATTAGCCGTACTGTGCCCACTACAGTTTTCTGATCAGACAAAACAATGAATGACACGGTCCAACCAAAAAAAAAGAGTTTGTATGAATGTAATGAAGCCAAAGCAGACACTTCTTCTTTCTGTCTATGTCGCTCTCAACACATATGTGGTTTTGAAGTTACATGTAGCTTGAAATGAGCTTGTTTGTGAGTTTCTTTGATTTCCAAAGCCTAGGTCTGGTGGCCACCGAGCCCACTGCCGCTTGTTTAATAGAATAGAATAGAATAGAATAGAATAGAATAGAATGCTTTATTGCCATGTCCAAACACGCTTGATAGGAAATTGCCTCAGTGCAACTCTTAAAACGAAGACAACATACTCGCACCGGTACGTTAAATACTTACACCAATAAATAAGCATAAAAACTGCGTAACAGTTAACATGTATGCAATCATACAATTAAAATTTTTTAAATTCAAATTTTAAAGATTGAAAAATTAAACAGAAAAGTACTCCTGTTTAATTTAATCTGCTTCTGTTTCGTTTAATTAAAATGCTGACTACCACATGCAGCTGTTGTCACTGCTCCTTAAAGTGCAATTGCATTAGAGTTGAAATATCTAATGGCCTCAGGATATGTGCTATTCCTGAGCCGAGATGTCCTGCACCTAAAACTCTGAAATCTTCTTCCCGAGGGAAGGAGTTTAAAAGTGAAACTGAACAAAAATTCAAGCTCAGTAGCTGCCAGCTTTGGTCCTATATAGCCGTAGGGAAAACCCTGGTATATTCATATGTGCAGTACTTATGTGAACTCTGAGCCATTCAGATCAAAGCACACTGAGAGCTAGTGTGGAAATTATCAGATAATAAGCCTGGAAAATACAGCATCAGATTCATAGTATTGAGGACAAGACTGACTGCCAAAATTTAAAAAACAGTCTAAAAATCATCACATTTGTCAAATGTGTACTCTAAGTGTAGCCCTGCTGGCTTGCCATATTTAGGCCATCACAGCTCGCGTGACCAAACGCCATTACACACTTGATAATAACACATCTAGTTTATTTCTGTCTCTGACCTTTCCCGCTATTCGTCCATCCTCTGCTCACAATGCCCGATCTTCTAACAACACTCGTCTTTCTTCACTTTCTTCTCCATCTTCCCTTGACATATTCTGTGTCCCACAACTCCTCTGATCATCCATGTGTTACTCCCTCATCTTGCATTGCCTCAACTCTAATCCTCCCCTCTGCCATTCTTCCCCAAACCCCTTATCAAACACTGTCGTTTAATTAACCATCCTTGCTCTGTTCCCTTGTCTGTCTCCTGTTTTTCCCCCCCACCACCAGGCGTGACCCGATCTATGAAAGAAAGAGTGACCAAACCCACAGCCATGGCCCAGGGCCGCGTTGCTCATATGATTGAGTGGCAAAACTGGGGCATGCAGACAGTTGGTGGAACCAGTCTTGCTCAGTCCCGCATCAGTACACAGGAGCGGGAAAAGGAACGGCGGCTGGAGAATGACGCTTACAGCGACCTCAGCGATGGGGAGAAGGAGGCCCGTTTCGCTGCAGGTCAGGGACACGCACACAGATGAGGGCTGGCCCTCCACAAAGCTTGTTATCTTTCATCAGCAGAATTGTGCACTCATCACGTCACTGCTGGGATGTTTGCCAGTTATTCAGCCGAATAAGCATGTTGCCGGTCCTGACAGTGATCCTGGCTTGTCCTCTGAAATTCTGGCTGTAGGTATCCTGCAGCAGTTTGCAATCTCTGAGGCAACACTTATGGCCTGGTCATCGATGGACGGAGAGAGCCCACGGTCAGGGTCAAACCAGGGAAGTGTGGCCCATCTGAGTGAAGTCAATCAGGAGAGCATCACCAGTCGTGGTAAAAGACTACAACTATGTCTCCTTTAAGTAACTCATTGTAAAATTCATTAAAACAGCAATTCTCAAACTTTTAAAAACGATAGGGCCCACTTTGAAATCTGAAAATCGTCTGCGGCCCACCCAATCCTTTAATCACAATTTTGATCGATGCAGGAGACTAAGATGATATATATATATATATATGTGTGTGTGTGTGTGTTTGTGTGTGTGTGTGTGGCCATAGCAGATGGTCACCCCTCTGAGTTTGGTCTCATTGAGGTTTCTTCCTGTACCCATAAAATATCCAGGGAGTTTTTCCTTACCACTGTTGCCATTGTGCTTGCCCAGGGGGTGGGTAAGGTTAGACCTTACCCCTGTGAAGCGCCTTGGGGCGACTATGTTGTGATTTGGCGCTATATAAATAAATTGAATATATCTATATCTATCTATCTATAGATAGATATCTATAGATAGATATATCTATCTATAGATATATATATAAATCTCCACACTTTGTGAATCACTGGCACTAGGCATAAATTACAAATAAAGGGAAAAGAAGAAAATACAGAATAATGGTCCTGAAAATAAATGAAGGATATTTGGTATAAATTACATTTGGTGTAGACAAAGTATAATAATAGAACACACTGCCAGCTCCCATTAAAACAGCTGTGTCATACAGTAGTTTTTGTGTAGGTGCAAATAAGCAACATTGAATATCATGTGACATTTCTCTGCGTAATGGGAACATGCTGTTCTCTCTCCATGCTCCACGCTGAATGGTTAACTCATAAATTTTGCATTTTCCAACATATGCTTTTGGCAGGTAAACCCAGGAATCACATCTGTGTAAACAGTGATTTTTGACATTTCTGTCCGCACGTTAACAATTTCTCCTCATGAATTTGGAAGCAGTGAAAGCTATAATGAGTTCACACTGTGTTTTGTTGTAATAACACAAATCGGAAGTATGTGATGCTTCATAAACACATATCTTCACAATTACCATGATACCCGCACATGGTGAAATTGTGTGGCTATATTTTGCTCTTGGACCCAATTTATACTCTCTGAGAGTGAGAGAACTAGACAAGTCACAAAGCAAAGTCATCTGCATAATGCTGTTTGGCACAAGTGGTGAGTCACCAGTATACAGTGTTCAAATTGACAGTTGCTGTCATATCACCTGTTAGGTCAGTGTGAAAATTTGCTTCTTTTTATTTAACACAAAAATGTATCTTAATTCTCACGCTTGGTAGAACATAGTAATGCCAAAATCTAAACCAATTTTCGTTACAATTTTTCAAAAGCTTTCATCGTTCTAATTGAGGAACAGATTGAACAAGAAGGTGCACTTGTAGAGCCCGTTCCTCCAGACGGGTAATAGCCAGCCATTGTTACTTCTGCCTACTGCCAGAGGAGGGCAGTCAAACGTCTGCCTTTTAGCTCCACAGATGTTTGTGACATCATAAGGGGAGAATGTGAACGACTGAGATTTAAAAGAAAGAAGTACTTTGAAGTGGATTCAGAGCAATTGCAAATTTAACACACAATGTCTTGACACAAGAACTCTGTCTACACAAAGTTTCATTGTAATCCTCAGATACTTTTTAGGTTTTTAGTGTCTGCAAACAGTAAAACATGATTACATAACTGATGATTTACTCCTCAAACCTATATTAGCATTGTACGAGGCAAAAGCTGGATCTTGCAGAGCCTCAGCCATGGCCAAAGAAACCATGGAAGGTCAAACTAACACAGAAAAATGCCACCCTGAATCTGAATTACAAAACACAAATTCAGAACCTGTTAACATTCTGAAATTCAGGTCAGTTCTGGGAGCATGTGAAGGTGCTGCATGTTGCTGCATGCACCACACTACAGAAATGTTTTAGGTCCTGGATGGCAACTACGCAGACAACCTGTCCTTCCCCACTGCTTGAGCATAACCATCTGTCTGCAGCCAAGTGAAACATGGGCATCCCCTTTGGTTTTTTTCAGCCTCTCGGGTCCTCACCACTGAGTCACCTGCATGCTGGCTCTTGTCCAGAGAAACATGCCACATGGCCAAAATGTCGTTGCTGACGTTCCCTCGCGATGCAAGTGATACTCTTCATCTGAGTCTCCAAAAGTAACTGTTTGTTCCTGCGGTACCAAAGGATCCTCTGAAGGGACCAAGACATGCAGTTGTCACCTTAGGTCACCAGTTAGTGTCCAAGTCTCACAACCATACAGTAAGACAAGAAGCATCAGGACCCGAAAGACTTGGCCCTTCGTTCTCCTGCAGAGATATCGGCATCGCCAAACACCTCTGTCCACCGACCTCAAGACTCCATAAGCTCTTCCCAGGCATCTCTTGATATCAAAGGCTGAGGACCCAGAGACATGAATGTCACTGCCGAGATATGTGAAAGTCTGTACAAGTTCAACACTTTCACCGCATACAGATACACTTTTGTTGGCCAAGTCCAGGAAATCATTGAAACGCTGGATCTTAGTCTTGATCCAGGACAATCACAAACCCATAACGTGTTATGAAGGGGATGTGGGTAAAGCCATTTAGAACCTCATCTCTGGAAAAAACGAAACCACAGGAGAACAGCTGCTGGCTATGACAGCGACATACCACACACAATGGTGCATATCCCCGAAATGTAATAATTTTCAGTGTTTTCCGCTTCTCACAGCTGCAAGGACAAACTGTATGTTGATTTTTTTCTCGACGGTGGTCAAAGATGGACAGCGAGATAGTGTTTTAATGCAGAGACACCAGGTTTTCTATCAGACCAGCAGGAATGTCTTATGTGACATTACAGAGACAAGTTAAGCTGTAGCTTTGTAAAGACAATCATAGTCACAGCTTCCTATTTTAATATAAAGTTGTGCAGAATGCTAAAATGGGCATTTGTTTATTAAGTACAATTGTTGTCCATCTAGTTAACACTGCTGCTCCTGTCATCATTTACTGTCTCCCCTTGTAGAAGAGGTAGCTCAGTGGATAAGGAGTTTGGCTACCGATATGTAAACCTGTGTTCAATTGCTGGTCCTGCCTTGGACAAGACACTTTATCTGCATTATCTCAGTCCACCCAGCTGTAACTGGGTACCAGCCTTGGCTGGGGAGGTAACCTGAGTTGGAGGGAGTTTTTCCTTACCACTGTTGCTATTGTGCTTGCTCAGGGGGTGGGTAAGGTTAGACCTTACCCTTGTGAAGCGCCTTGGGGCGACTATGTTGTGATTTGGCGCTATATAAATAAAGTGAATTGAATTGAATTGAATTGACTGGTGTCTCATCCAAAGGGAGTCATAGACTCTCATCTGCTTCATGCTATACGCACTCTGGAGATAAGTGCCGGCACAAATGGCCCTCAGGTCCTATATAGGACTTACTTCTCTTCTTGTAGATGTAGACCATGTAGCTCAGTGGTAAAAGAGTTTGACTGTCAACCAAAGGACATTTTATCATCCCAGTCCACCCAGCTTTCAATAGCAATAGGTTCCATCCTTGGCTAGGAAAGTAACCTGTGATGGACTTCTGTCTAGTCTGAGGGGGAGTCGTAGGCTCTCATCCACTTAATGCTACAGTATCCGGGGATAAGCACTGGCCCGATGGGCCTCAGGGCCTGTATGGGACTTGTTCTTCTTGCAGATGACCGCAAATCTGCTATAATGATGGACTATTTTTCCACCATCAACATGTGAATAAACTATCTTGGCCCCTATTTGACAGCCAAAGCTGAATTGAGGTGAAAGAAAGAAAAATGTCTTGGTATTTAGTGATAGCTGATACTATCATGTAATTCAGACTTGGCAGCCAACCTGTAGCGTCATGGCGGCTCACATCATGGTCAGACTGTTGCCTCCAGCCAACTATAGCACAAAATGTAACATTGTAAAGTTGCATTTGGATCACAATGCATTGCAAAAATCTCCAATAAGTTGCTTTATTTATGTTTTGTTTTGTATTGTGTGCCACACAAGATGACAACAGCTAGGCAAATTTATGTGACTGTGATGTCAAATAGGAACACTCTCTTATTTATGCAAGTTTTGGTCAAAATGGTATTGAGTAAAACAATTGTGTGACTTTAATACATGCAAAGCTCTGAATTATAAAGTGAGAAATTTGGACTAACAAATAGCAGTACATACTACAAATATGTTTCCTATTAATTATTTAATAATTAATGATTGTAGTTTTTGTTAATGAAACTTGACCATAACCACTGTTATTATTTTTAGCTCTACCAGCTGGAAAAAAAGCACCAATATCTGCTGCATTTTTTTGGGGGTTTTTCAGATCAAATATTGCACCACTCCTCAGCAGAGGTGTGGCCACACACATATTTGTCCCAGGGCCACTACTGCCTCTCCTCTTCTGATGCATGGGAGCCAACCAGCAATGAGCCCTCTGGTGTGGCGTCTCCACCTGCTGGCTCATACGTTATGGCAGCTGGGACTGATGGATATGATGGTCAGGCAGCGGCTCACTTCTTCTCTCCGCAGCAGCAGCAGCAACAGCAGCAGCAGCAGCAGTTCAGCCTCCAACAGCAGAGCCAGCTCCAACAGCTGCAGCAGATCCAACAGCTCCAGCACTATCACCAGCAGCAGCTCCTGCAGTATCAGCAACAACAGGTGACTGGTGGCACTTGCCAGAATCCGTGGGTGTGACTGTGCATCTGTGATTATTAAATAAAAATGCGTAGCAGAGTTTGATACGTGAGAACAATGTTACAATTGCTCCAATAATGAGTGAATATGAGCATCCACTTCAGGGAGAGACTTGACGGGCCTTATTTTGACAATGCATAGAGCACAGACTAAAGGTCATAGTGTAAGTGCATTTGGGGCATGTCTAATTCCACTTTGCTATTTATGTGATGTTTAATCTTAGTGCAAAGTAAGGCACAGGGCGAAAAGCAGTTTTTATTTAGTCACTGGGCGTGTTTTGTGCATAACATGAAATAAATGAATCAGTGTCACCTGTCATCGCCTTTAAAAGACAGGTGCAACAGCAACTGGCACATTGCTATTTCGATAGTGAACTCAGACAAGAGAGCTTTTCCGGTGAGCAAGGTCATCTGCACACAAAGCATTAGAGCACCTCCTGCAATAAATCGTCCAGCTCCTATGTCACAGAGCCACCTGCTCTATAGACCAGGGTTCGATTCCAGGTGTGTGCTCAGGCTACCTGTCTGTATACTTGGACAAGACATTTCATCTGCATTGTCTCGGTCCACCCAACTCGGGGAGTAACCTGCGATGGACTGGTGTCCCATCCAGGTGGAGTCCTGTTACAGTCACGTTACAGTCTCTGGAGATATGCGCTGGCTCAATGGGCCTCAGGGCTTGTATAATACTTACTTTGCAACACTGCCTCCTTCCCCTTGTCTTCTTCACCCCCCCAACAAACACCTGATCGCAGACAGCCC
>OMMV01101339.1:0-10320 GCA_900302635.1 Chatrabus melanurus
CATAGCCTCTTTCGCAAATTCCAAATTGTTCAGGGCAAAATCATTTTTTTATTCGTCATAAAAAATAGACGTTTTTTATTTATTTGTTATAGACGTTTTTTTTATTTATTTGTTATAAAATAAACGTTTATAAATAGACGTGTGTTCATTGTGATTTAGACTTTTATTTACATTTATTATTTGAGTGTTTTCCATGGTTGTGTTGACATTTCCTTTCCTTTCTGCCTTGATAGCTGAGGGGATTATAATCAGAGGAAAGCTAAATATAAAATAAAAATGTTAAATTTAATGTATTTTTTCTCCTGGTCCTTATTTTAAATAGGTCATAAAAATATCAATAATTAGCGATATCGACCGATATAAAACACTTATATCGTGATATAGTTTTCAGCCATATCGCCCAGCCCTACTTTGGACAATATATGAAACTAATGGGAAGCTATGTTATCACCACTGCCTGTTTGTCTACAAAATAACTCAAATAGCAAAGAATGTATTTTTACAAAACTTTATCTATATAAAGTACTTTCTCATGGAAGAGTTGAATAGATGGTGAAACAAATTTCACTTCAGGTTTTGAGCCCATGCCATAGTTCACATCTCCTATAGCCTATAAATACACCAATAAATTCATCAACATTTCAGCTGTCCTCATTCTATCGCAAAGAAAAAGCCCTGTTGTCCAAGATGCTATCCCATCATCAATCATGAAACCATTTTAAAATTGAAATACAGCTTCCAGTGGGATCCTTCCTCTCCCTCTTATTTGAGGATTCCAGATGCTTTGACACAGGACATGTGGTTCTGAGCACTGGAAAGGAAGTTTAGGATATTTTGTATTCTCATGTTGCAGTTCACTGCCAGAAAAACTCCAAGTGCTCCATCAGCTTTCTGAAGATGAGGCATGATACCGATTCACGACCGTTAGATACGGATGAAGGGCTCGGCTTTTTTCAGGTGCCAAACAAGTTCTTACTATAAATCTTTCCTATTCATACCGGTGCAAATACAATCTATGCTAGTACCGCCATGTGCATGTATTTTTGTAGTCTCAAGTATCATTTCCATGAGTGGAGTATACGTTTTATGCAATTACTGCAAGTATAGTGATAATAAAATATGCTTGTGGCCAACAATGAAATTATGTTTGACAGTAACAAAATGTTGCCGTCATGCATAATTTGCCAACAATGTTTTTAATCAAAGACACGTTGTCATGGTAAAAAGAGTCAAATTTCCATTGTATAACAATATTTGAAAGTTGTTTTTGTAATGTCACTTACTCATAACTGGCAGCCTTGTCGCTCAACAAAAAACATCATTTGAAGCAATTTGGACAATGTGGTAAACCTTGAAAAACATCTACAATTTTCCTGAACTAACCCTTGAGATCTTATGTTCCAAACAGATGACATTAAAAATGGTTTTGTTGTGTTTTAGTTGTTTTTTTTAACAATTTAAAAAAATAATTTAATGAAATTAATTTAATAATTATATTATTATAATTATTGCTTATACACATATACCTTTGATTTGGAATTTCTTCTTCTGGTCAGGTCAGCAAAGGAAACAAAAGTATGTACTGTAGGTACCCGTGTTGCATTTGACCAGATTGATGTACACTCCACATCACACCTGGATCTTAGAGAAGCAAAATGTAATTTACGAATTATTATCTCTGCCTAGCTAGAAATTAACTACAGATCCTGCTTTCGAAGGCGTCTCCAATAAGGCTTAAAACCAAGATGTTATTAAGAAATGACTTCCTGGCAGTAATTTCCATTTCTCCTTATGAGTGTCAGGTGATTGACAATACGTACAGCATAACAACCACACTGACAAGAAAACAGTCATTTCTGGCAAAAACTCGGGAAACAAAAACAAATTAAGCCTTCGTATTTACTGTGATGGATTACCTGGCTAAAGCAATTTTCAAGTCTGTGAAAATTGTTTTCATACTGTACAGGACAGAATGGCAGTAAAAGGTTTCTTGTGATGGTAGAAAATAAGCCCTTGATGAATACATAAGCAGTCTCGAGAGCAGAAGTGCGTAGTCGTACACGCCTGCACGCTGGAAGACTGCTGGAAGCCGATGGTGAGCGCTGATTATTGGGAAGTAGCATCCTAATGAATAAGCTCGGTGTACTACAGGTATCAGAAGAGGTACCAATTTCAGAAACAAAATGTCCAAAACAAACATTTTGTATACAAAACAGCTTGTTAAAGCCTTTCTCCAATATTTAATGCAGCTGCTTCCGAGCAGCATCAAGTATAAACTACCCAAGAGAGAAATTGTTACTCCTCCAAGCAGCGACTGTAAGCTAGTTATATTACCCTCAATGAAAACTGCAATCAGACTAAAACCAAATCAAATTTTTAAGCATCAAGAACATAATACACTGAGTCAACGCAACAAATTCTGTGTAACATAACTCTTTTGTAATTTTCACTATTAAAATGTGGATTTTTGTCAACTATAATTCATTTCAGACAACTTGTCTAATTTTGTATTTGAGGCGAGCTGGCCATTCCACAGTATGGTACACGAGCATGCAGCGCACCAGTGCCATGCAGTAACAAAGCAGACATTGGGCAAGACGACACACAATAGCCTTCATTTTGAAAGTGTGCCATTGTTCCATACCATAACATGTCCACAAAGACTCTCAAGTCATCTATTATGTGGAAAAATATATGAGGGATAAGCGTAAAAACTATTAGAGAGGGTGCTATCAACTGTAAGTGGACACAAGTCTCCATTCTAAGCATTTCATTGATATTGTACAAGTAACTGAAGCTCCAACGTCACGACTCCAGAAAACAGACTTCTACAAACAAGTACAGAGGTGATATGCCATTTATCTTACCTTACTCTGAAGCAGCCATTATATGTAGAACAGTAAGTGTCGTGGTCTAACTGGACTTGGATTGAAAGAGATGGAGTTGAAATATGTCCACGTTTTCTCCACAAACAACCACAGTTGCTTAACTTAGGAGAAAGATGAGGAAAAAGAAGGAGGCACACAAACTGAACAAGTCTTGCTGTCGTACCCAAACTTTAAAAGGATTCTTGGTGCTGAACAAGATTCTCAGCACCGCTACGGAGGTGGTCAAGCTTGCTCATTCTTTGCACCATCAATTTAAATTCTCACATATCCAACGTCCGTTCTGTACAGACTGTTCTTTTAACTCCTGATTCAGTTGAGTGTCAATGTTATTGTGCTTTTGAAATATTCGGCTTTGGAGAACGTGCAGCTTCCAGAGAAAAGTGCTGGCTGAAAGTTTATATTCAATAGAAATTCAGACAAAGGTGAGGCAGCAACAATAGTGCCCGAGTTAGGTTAGGGAGCAACAATTGTGCCAATGTAGAAGTGTATTCTGCATGATAATTGCATTGATATGGCCAGTATTCACAGCACCGGGGAAGTTTACGCTGGATTTCTGAAGGTTGTGACAGTCTCGTAAACGCCCCCATCAAGGCACAGCGGGCAGTCCCAATGTTTCTAGATGCAGCTGCCACAGGTTCGGCACTTCAGACAATCAAATCCAACAACCCAATGCAAAAAATTTTGACAAAAAAATGGCACCTACACAATAAAGATGGTAATTACCATCACGCCACCAAAAACACCGGGAAGAGGGTACTGTGTTCACCTTTGAGTCGATCTGTTGCTGCAAGTTATGCAAGTGCATAACTACAGCTCCAAATGGCATGAAAATTTCAAGCAACATATTGTGTCACTTGTGTTCGGCTCCCTTTCAAAATATGGTGAATCTGATTACGGATTATATAATGATGGGCAATAAAATGTAATTTGTAAAATATTTTATTCTGACAAAACCTTTCAGAATGAGATTCAGTTTAAAAAATGGATTTAAGAACTGGAAAGCACATATTGAATAGTTGTAGTGCATATTTTGGAACAACTCTACAGGTAGAAAAATTCAAAACAGTATCATTGCAAGCAGTGAGGCATAGAAGAATACAAATGATTGAACAGGTTTTGGGGGTACTGCAGCTCAGCGTTGTTGCTAGGTTTGAGCAATGTCTTTGACATTGTGTGGTGAATCTGGCTGCTGTTGCACACACGGACCAAGTTCATCCCACAGATGTGCTATGACATTCATGTCGGGTGATCCTGAAGGCCACTGAAAGGCCTCCCTAATGTTGTTTTTCAAAGAAATACTGGGTTATCATGTCTCTCTGTAGCATAGTACTGTCATGCTCAAACACCAGTCTGTTGTTCCACCATGTCTAATCAACAAAGACAGGGAAAGTGGCTTCAAGATCTTGATGCACATTTTATCGCCACGGTTTTTTGTGCGGGCAGCTACTTCAGCTGTGTAGAATTAATTGCAAACATTGTGCCAGATAATATGATGGCCTATCTTGTGGTCATCACACTTTGTGCTTGTGCACATGGACAATCCTCGCCATCATTCTGGTAACGGCCAAGAAGACTTGGCATTGTAGATGGATGCATGCTAACCCAGGTCCATAAGTATTTGGACAGTGACACACTTATGTATGATGGACTGGAACAGAGAAGGATTTTCTTAAAGTAAGACATAAACTTTCAGCTAGAGTTTCCCAGAAGGCATGTGGGGCATATGAGCTGAGATTTTATATCTTTTCTTGTATTAAAATCCTTCTCTGTTCCACTCCACCACGAAGCTGTATAACTGGTGATGCAACAGACAAAAGCTGCACAATGCACAGTTCCTCAAATCACAGCCACAGAAGCCTACAACTCCTTCAGAGTAGTCACCGGTGTCTTGGTAACTTCCCGCACGAGTCTCCTTCTTGCACAGTCAGTTTTTGAGAACTGCCTACTGCAGAAAGATTTATCATACAATACCATACTATTTGTATTTCTATGATACATACATATATTCTTATGAGAGGTTACAAAAGCTGCTCAGAGGGACCCAACGCGATTGGAGGAGAAGGAGGAGGAGGTTATAAAGGCAAAGGGAAGAAATACTAAGTATTGGAGAACATTTCATAAAGGGGGATGCAAACTTTGATTGATCATTTTCATTTCACTATAACTTAGGCATTAAATATGTTGATTAAAAAAGTGTCACTCTTTTAGCCATTTCAAAGTAAAGGGATGCAAACTTTTGTACTCAACTGTCTGTTAGACGAAAAGTAAATAATTTACATAGATGCACCTATTCCAATTCAAATCTTTTTACATTTGATATTGCAAGTCTTACCTGCAATATACAACATCTGAACAATGCAATAAAGCACATACTTTTTCCACACTTTAGTTTACTCTGCCGCGGTGTGTAAAACTATAGTTTAAATGGCTTTTTATAAAACTTGAGCAGGCCTTTGCTATTAGCGCTCAACACCAACAGCCACAAGCAGACCCACAAACTATGGCATCTCACCACACTTCCCATGGCAGCATTTTTAAATGCAGTTTCCATGAAAAACTTTTCTCCTATTGTATAAACACTCAGGCTTCACTGATTTGTACCTTTTGGAGATGGAATGTCCTTCTCCAAGACCCCATCGGCAGCCACATACATATTCATTGACACAATACAAACAGAAGACAGCCTCCATCTATCCCACTGGACTGGGAAAGGGTCATTGAGGTTGGACGTCCTGGGCCAGACTGCTCCCAGACACTACAGTTGAGCTCAGTGTCACTCCACCTCATACCGTGTCAGCATGAAGTGACAAGGCTGACAAGACCTCCTATTCTATCCCTCACGCTCTTTCGTTCCTACAGTAATTCCCAATTGGTCTAGCAGGCGTGGGACACAAAGTACGGGTCAAGATGAAAGGGGGGCAGAGGCTAGCAGGATGACAATGAATGGGGCAGGAAGCCAAGGAAATGGGGAGATGCACCCACTGGAAAGAGGACCCCTCTGCTCTGATCAGAGGCATTTCTGATCCGTTACTACTGCCTACGATTGCCCTAAAGTGGCAAAGGTCAATGACAAGATGAAAGGTCACTCTTGCTCCATGACCCCATTCTGTCATACATATGTGAATACAAAAGTAGCACACAAAGATTTACTAGCTTCAAAAAAAAAATATTCACAACGAACAGTCGTGCTAGTCTTTTAGGCAAATGAAAGTACAACAGTATGTTTGCAAATTCCACTACAAGCTTAAAGAATAAAAACCAGGCGAAAAATTTAAACGAATCCCTTCTCATCTCTCAACTTTCCCTCCACTGAGCTGTCAAAGAGTAGAAAGGCCATCAAAGACACCCAGTGAGAGAACTGCCACGGACCAGTAACCACGACCTGGGCCTCAGGACACTCATTTGATCTGAGGGAGAGTTGAGGTGGGCACAGGATGGACATGGAGATCCTACGGAAGCCCATGCAAGGAGAAAAACAACAGTGACTGTGTCCTGGTCTCGTCAAGAGCCAGTCAGGAGGAAGACGGTAATGAAAAAAGGCCGGAAACAAAGAAAAGAGTGCACCCATACATCCTACTTTAAAGGGATGGATGAAGTCCACGTGGCAGAAGTTGTTCTTAGTTTAACTGTGGTCTGCAGCTGTCATTTATTTTCATCAGTGTCTTTTGCTTTCACCAATTATTTTCGTGATCAATCAAGTAACTTGATCAGACTGTGGTTTAAAGGACAAGGAATGTGCAAATTTTAATTTTATGTTATTAAACCCATGTTCTCTGAAGAAGGGAAGTAGGCTATGATCACTGTGGAATCGGGTCAGCTCCCATTTTATTTTTTCACGAAAGATTTTTAAACATGAACGGGAGCTTCTGAGTATGTCTAAGAAGCCAAAGTTCTGCATTTACTAATTTACGTAGAATTGGTCCACACTAAAAAAATATTTCCTAGATACAGAAAATATGCCTCAAGCACTTTTAATGCTGAAATTACTTCAGTTATTTAACAGTTTGCCCTCTACGTAGGAGTTAAACAAAGTGTCATAATAATATGTAATGCAGCAATTACACTTTAAACAGACACATACTTTATTGGGCATGGATTCAACCCATAGATGTGTCCACAGTTGACCATATTTTGGTTGCTGATGGAAGAAGGTGTTCTGCACATGGCAGATTGTAGTGTACAAGAAGTTGGAATTAGTGCACTGGAGTTTTATTTAACCAGAGTAAGTCAGCATAGAAACAACAGGGGGAAGTATATTTACACCTCCTGCAGTGGTTTCTCCCCTCAAGAAGGAGCATGAGTCCACTCTCATTAAGGAAAATTTCTGAAAAGACGCTCATTTTTTTTTGGCTACTTTGAAGAGTTGATGCAAAAGGTGTAATTCCTGACATCACTGATCTGCTGATGCCCTACCTATACTAATCTGTTTATTTTCAAAAAAGGATAACTCTCCATTTTAACCTCGCATCCTCATTAGACCTAGCTAGCCGTGTCAACAGCTGTATAGAGAATAGCGTTTCATGATAAAGCCTGGATGCACCAAGGCCTGGTGGGAGTGTCCAGCAGCTCATTTCTACACCTGAGTGAGCTGTGTCATCCTCATATTGAAGGGCGTAGAACAAGAAGGATTTTCATAAAGGAAAACGGATCAAATCTAGGCTAGAGTATCCCGTGGCTTGTGGCAAACTGCAGCTGAAATTTCACGTCTCCTTTTTAAGAAAAACCTCATCTGAGCATTCCATCTTTCACCTCATTAAAATATTCTTACCATTGCACTCACAAACATTCATTATTTGCATAATATGACACCTAAATAGATCCACGTCAATTGACATTTTACTTAAAATTAGACCAGTGCTTCTTCTAAGAATAGGAAACCACGGCGCAGCGAGACAGCTCGGTGTACGCGCAGCAGTTGACTCCGCCCCGCAGGCGAGCCACCGACACGCCGCTGAAGACCGAAGCGGAAAATCGCAACAGGAACTTTTCCAATTCTTCATCTGACAGCGCTTCTACGAGCACTAAAGATGTTCCCGCGAACACTACGTAAGCTTCTAATTAGCTTATGGCGTATTGGATTTAGCACATCATGGGCACATTTTACGAAAAGGTAGTGGAGGTGTACAATGGGGGCAAAACGTATGGAACAAAAATGCACAGTAAATGGAACCAGAATGCAGTCATACAACGGGACAAATGATCAATGTCACGTGACGTACAATGCACCAATCAAATGACAAGGATTTGTTTAGGTCTCATATAATGCAATATATTTGTTAAATCCCTTGAATTAAAGCTGAAAGCCTACACTAGAAGCACATCTTGATCATTTCAACTCCTCTGTGATTGTGTACAAAGGCAAAATTACAAGAACTGTGTCACTGTGCAAATATATATGTATGTCTGTACTAGTTCACTTCGTATTGATACTCACTGATAGCAAGTACTCAAATACTCATAATCATACATAGACAAATGCAAATATGGTATTAGGCCATCCCTAGTTTACACAGAGGTCCACGTAGATAAATTCCAACACAACCAGCTAGGGAAACTGACATCACAGACCCGAAAGAACACCTGCACCCTTGCGAATGGAGGAAATGTGATCAAGCTAGCTTTAATGTACTACGTTCTCATCTTTACTTTATCTAAACTAAATAATATGGAAAAAGGAGAACTGGGGATAACAGCTATTGGAAGTAACGCTTGATGTAGAAGGCAGGAAGCCTGAATAGGCAAAGACCAAAAAGAGGATTATACGAGTGTCACAACCCCCAGTGTTCGGCATGCATTTTGACCCAATATCCTCTACTCTCACCAAAGATAATAGAATGAAAGGAAAGGAAACCACGGGAGGAAAGGAAAAGACATGAATACAACAAGCAGATGTGTCGTCTGGCGAGCACTTAAATTAATCCTCTTCTCTTACTCTTCTTACATCCTTTTATCGGTAAGAAAAAGAAAAAGGATGTGCTTATGTTTCAGGTCCAAATGGGAGAGGTGGATGGACGGTAGACTCAAGACCTTGCTGAGAGAGGACAGTAGGTGGGAGGTTTGGGGTGAAAATGTGAAACTGGGAATTGGGGGCTGTGTGGGAGATGAAGCCAGTATATGTCTACGTGCCAGGCCAGGCAGCGTCTTGTGGCAGAGGGAACACAAGAGATGGGAGATGAGACAGGAAAATGTAGGGGCTCTGGGAAACTGGCTAGACTCGGGCAACAGAATCAAACATGGGCTTTCTCAGAGCTCGGACACACTCCTAGCTTTATCTGGAAATTGAGAGAGACAAAAAAATAAAATAAAAAAAGACAAGCTGACAGAGAGCTTGCAGCAAAAGGCCATTTCGTCAAGTTTTTACAGTCACCTCAGCCCAGGGAAAAGTAGAGGAGACTGTGATGGGTTCTACGTGATTGTCTCTGTGTGTATGCATTTGCATGCATAACTTAGAATGTAATGCTCTGATTGACATATCTTAAGGTTTTATAAAGTACGGTCTTAAATGCATGGTGTAAATCCATTTGGGGCGTGTCTGCGCACACAGAAATCTTGAGGGCGCAAACCTGAGCACTGGGTAAAAAGGAGCTGGGTCAATCCATGTCATTTCAACAAATTTTCAGGACATCCCACGCACTTCGGTCTCAAAAAATTCTGATTGTTCCAATTGTTCCTTAATTATCCAATAGGCACACTGTAAATTTTTAGTTTGATCGGATGAATACTTTTTGAGATATGGCCAATTTAGTGAGGGGGTATGTGTCAGTTTTGCCGCGATTTTCGCACGTCCTTATTTTTCTTCCATTTTCAGCTTCCAATATCTCAGGAACTACACCACATAGAAAACTGAAATTTGGTATAGTAATACAGCTCCACCTACTCTCTCAGAATATACAAAAAAGATCTGCTATACATCCTATCTGGTGGACAAGCCAGCCCCTCAAAATTGGAAAAAAGTTTGTCGGGGTTTCGGGCTCGAACATGTTTGGGCCTTCAGAAAACAACTTTGCATTTGCCTCAGCTCCCTGTAATTTTATCACCTTTGAGATATATACATAGACTGTTCAAAGCACTAATGATTAGTCAGATATATGCATTGTTTCTTAGGTGACAGTCTCTTGAAATCCGAAAAAATACTTTCGTGACAGATTTTCATTGGCCCATAACTGCATTATGCTGCACATGTGGGAATGTGCAGCATAATGCAGGAATGTGAGAATGTAGTAAAAAATCTGATCTCTGTTTTAACTTATAGTAAAAAGATTACTCTTTCTTGGGATATAAAAAATTTTCTTTATGCGACTTCATTTTTATTTTTGACCCCAACTTTGGGGCTATTTCACCACTCGCAAATATTGAAAATCCTTTACATGAGGCCATTGTAGCGTGCCTCTGTGTCTTATCATTTATTGTTTATTAGTTTTTCACTAGTAAC
>OMMV01101381.1:1051-12695 GCA_900302635.1 Chatrabus melanurus
CCCCGACACATTCAATTTCGGACTCCTTTTTTCCCTCTGGCATGGCAAAGCGAGGCCACGTGGCTTAGATGGGAAATTGCTATGCAGATGGATGTAACCTGGCACAAACAGATTTACTCCTGATCACCAGACATGCTGAAGTTCTACCTGAACGCGATTCAATACACCTCACTGTCACCCGCCAACTTGAAGACCTGGAACAATCAACTAGTTGGACAGTGCCCTGTCTGCAGCTGCAATTGTTGCCCAAGGGTGCACGTCTTTCGCTGCTGCCGGTACTCCCTCAGAACTCGTTGATACAATTGGCTACGTGATGCGGTTCTTCGTCAGATAGTAGACCATCTACCGCCGGGCCATTCAGAGGACAAGGAGCCCAGCAGTAGATGATGGTAACATGCACAGCTGCACTGGCATTGCATTCAAGACAGGAAGGCAAAAAATTATAGCAGTGCATCATCTGGTTGGGAACCAGCACGCAGAATAACATTAAGAGCTGTGAGGGCTGGCAGGCGGTGTGGGATGAAGACAAACGTCCAAATGTGTTCACCCTGAAACAGTGACAACCTCAAGAAGACCAGATATCACTGTCTACTGACCATCTGAGAAGCAAGGCGGGAGCCTCTAGCCAAGATTTGTCTTTTTTTTTTTTTTTTCTTTCTTTCTTTCTTTATTTGTGCCACTCTTCTGTGAAACAACAGGCAAGAGCTGTTTAAATAAGTGACAATATTTGTGAAAGAGCTCAGCAACTGTACTTTGAAATATTTTCATGTTTTGTGACTGTGCGATCAGGTGATATTGGGACCCGTAATGGCCAGAAGGAGACATCAGAAGTACAAAACACAAAGTTTGATTTGGAGGCCTTGCACAAAGAACACACTGTCTCAAGATGCTAACGTGCTTTTTTTCTTTCTTTTTCTTTTTTTACCCAAAAAGTATTCTATCTTATGAGGCAAATGGATCCTTGCCATTAGGCTTAAACCTGTGACCTTGAACTTTGATAGCAATACCACATATCTAAGGCTTCTACAGTATATAGTTTTCAGTCTGAAGTGAATAAAGCAACAGCAAAACTCCAACAATGCGTTCTCCTGTACCGACCTCTTTGCCTTTGCAGTCTTTTTAGACTTCAAATACTCCTATGTAGACTTTCGGACATGCACAAAGTCAAACAGGAAAACACCTTGCCATCTTTCGTTTGTTTGTGCTCGGAGGAGATGTGATTCCTTATAGAACGTTGTCTTTTCAATTATTCTGCAGGATACGAAAAAACGGAGGACACGTCAGAAAAAACATCTTTAGCCGACCAAGAAGACGCTCGAATGATCTACATCAACCAGGCCCAGTTCACCAAGTTTTGCAGCAATCGAGTCAGGTAAGGAGCCTGGCCATTTGTTGAATATGATGGGAAATATCTTAGTTTGTAAACGAGCACAGTGTTGGCACAGCTGTCTGTGATGTCTGCTTACACTGTTTCAGTCTACACAGACAAATGTATCACCGGTTGTCAGTCACAGATCAGAAAAAATTAAAATACAGAAGATGTGCACGCAACAATAAGCGGCTGGTTACAAAGACGCCTGTCTTTATGAGCTACAAAGCTAGGCATGAGTCAGGTCAGGTGTGAGGGGTCGGGGCTGTGTTGCAATCGAGGAGACTTTCGCGTCGGTACGTTCACGCGCTCATCCGTCACCCCCAGTGAATAAATGCAGATGTAATGGACAGCGCTTTATTTAGTCATTTCTCATGGAGGACTGCAGACGTCTTCACATTAAGGGCCAGGATTTATTGTTCCAGACCATACTGTCGTAGAGTGTTATTGCCACTCCCAAATGCACTCCGTTAGTGAAAGGGAACAAATCTTCATGTTTGAAGAGCTGCAACCAGTCAAAATTTGACAATTTTCTTTGAAGAGTTATTGTAACTTTACAATTGTGGCTCTATTGATTGTCTAATCAGTTAACCTACTCCTAATTTCTACCTCAGCTTTAACCTACAGCTGCACCATTATTAAGGTTTGTTTGTTTCCATAGAGTGTGTGTGTACAGCAAAAGAGATGGACAGCCAAGACAATCGCACAACAGATTCCTTGCTCCCTGAAATTTACTCAAGTGTATGCCCGTCTACCAGCTCCCATCCTCACGTTTGAGGGTTGGCGACAGTGCTCTCGTGCACCAGTCGTCTCCACGATGGACGGCCACACACCAGGGATGTGCCCTGTGCTAGCGACCATGCCATTCACGCCTTCACATTGTTGCTCCATTGTCCTCTGGGTTATCTGGACCTTGAGAATGGAGCAGAAGTATTGGAAGTTTCAGCTTTGAAGCATCCTGTGCCTTCTCCACTCCTCCAGGATGGACTAGTTTGTCCTGTGTGTTGTATTGCTCGTTCTCATTGCTCCTCTATTAACGGTCCATCTCAAACCCCCGGCTTTGGTGGCAGCTGTCCATTATGCGCTCTGACAGGTTGGTGCTAAATCTTTTCATGTGCGCCTGCTGCTTCCATACCCCAGTGCTGTGCACCGAAGCGTAGTCCGGTTTAAAGGGAACGACGGGTACCACTCTGAGTGGTTATTACATTCGAATTATAACGCACCCATGCCTACTGAATACAGTAAATCCAACCCCTTTGCGCCCTGCGCCGTCGTATGTGCTAATATTTTCTAGCACTATGTGCTGGACACACCACAAATGGGTTTGCGTAGTCTGTGCAGTTCATTCTCATGTCTACCATAGTCTCAAATTCTAACTTTCTTTCGAAATCCCATTTGTTCAAGTGTGAGCTGTTCTTCTGCATTCATTTTAGCGGTATCCGCAGGAGTGTCTTATCTTGCTTTAGGGCAATGGCGCAATGCTCTGTGCATTGCATGATTTGACAAGGTTGATGTATAATTGTTGCATCAGAAAAACGTACGTTATGTTGCCAGTGAAAGACCCCTGTTTAATAGTTGAAATGTGTGCCTGTAATCGGTTGTTAAAGGTTCATAACAGGATAGGAAAGAACAGTTTCTTTCCTATACAAATTGAAACAGTCTTTGTTATTCTGTGAGCACACGGTGAGCTTTGAAAAAGCAGGAGTTGTTTCAAATTTTTTTTAAATCTTGCCATAGTGCATCCAGGCATTGCCTTGTGGGGGGTTTTTTTTTTTTTTCCCAGTGCTCTGTAGCATTACTGCAGTATTTCCACAATGAGATACGCAGTGTGCAGATGATTTTTGTTGAGTTCTTTGTCCAGCCAGCTTTTGAAGGCATAATGTACCTAAGCGTTTGCCTGGAGGCTTTTAAGGCTTGGGCTTTAGACCTGTCATGGCTGTTTAGAAGATCAAATGTTCAAGTGAATTCACAGTGGGGTCAAAGTGATTTGCGGAGATACTTACAGGAGAAGACTCTGTGGTAAATAGTGAGTGTAATCTTGGCAGTGAAAAAGTGCAGGTTTCAAGCTCACGACTTGTACTAACAGAATATGTAGTTGGTTTTTTTTTAAAAACCCACCTACATGTGCATATTCACGCTATAGGGAAAATATCATCTAAGCTTAGGTGTCTCATGCTTCATTAAGGCTTGTCTATATATGTTGTGCGTGTCTTAATCCATCACCTCACACCATGAAGCACATGTATGAGTATTGTTGTTTATTCAGCTTTACTGGCTGTCGGCAGATCTGGCTTTAAATGTAAAGGTGATGAATTGGTGACTTGTTCCATGACAAACGGGCGTGGCAAGCTATTTTTCTGTTGTCAATGAAATGCTGCTGTTTGACGTGTTGTGTGTGGGGAGCAGAGGAAAAATGAGACCTGCAGGTGCAAAGACACAAACGCACATTCACCACACGCCTTTGTTTGCGTACCAACACCAAGCGCACATTTCCCTTAGGGGCTTCTGAAACACTCTCGACACTCCAACTGCCTTTTTTCCCCCTTTTTAAAAAAAAAAAATGAACATAGCCAACTTTAGCTTCCTGTTGTAAAGGTAGTATACCGAACAGCACTGCATATTTTAGCAGGGCTAACTAACAAACGATTCTTTTCATTGTTGATTAGCCTATCATTTGTGTGATTAATCATTGTGTTTGTTAAAATAAAAAAATAGCCATTATTAAATAAGTAGATAAATATATTGATATCAGAAAAAAGCCATTCAGAATTTCACACAAACAAAACCCAAGAAGATATTTTAAGATGACCTTTTCTCAAAACAGACTCCAATGAGTTTGTTCTTAAGAACAAATCAGCTCAAAATTCTAAATTGAATTTGTTTCATTTATTGATAGTTTGCACCCGTTTAAATCGAGTGAATATCTCTGTTAAAATGTCAATACAGCTTAGAAGTCAGTCTGTTGTCGTAAAATCATTTACAACCAACTGAAATGAGACAGTCTTCAACTTAATCGCATTATAGACAATTTAAGACATTTTACCATTGTTGAAGAGCACCAACGTTGGTGTGAAACAGTTTAAGAATAGATTTTATCTAATTTAGAAAGATTAAAGCAAATTGAAGACATTTTATTATTGGAGACACTTGAAAGGAGTTCAGAATAAGATGCTATGTCATTCAAAACCCATACAAAACGTGACATAGAACAGTTTGAAATTGCTTTTACCAAATAAAACTGAAAATCACGAAGTCTTTTTCAAATTCTTAGGCTTTGGAAAAGCATTGGCGTGTACCCTGTAAAATGCAGTGCGTGACTAGATAAAGAAATTAGAGTCCATCCTTTCCAGATTTTCAACACGATAACTTGGAAACAATGAGTGTTATCATTTTGTATGTCACCAAATTAAAAGGGCATATAATGCGGGCACACCCTTTCAAATCTGTTGAACTTTGATGCACCATATCAATTGAAAAAGAAACTTTGTTTTGTGTATGTAATATTTCATAGACCTACCTGCCACCTGCTGGTTGTCAGTGAGAGAGTCGGACCATTTCCCCACAGAAATTTACAACCGCAAATCAGAAAAAGTAGGAACGGTATTGGGGGTGGTGGAGAGAAGGCAGTGATTCTTACATTTACTTTGGACACATTCCAAAAAAAATTGGGACATTAAAGCATTTACCACTTTGTAATTTTGCCGTTCCTTCTCACAACACTTAAAAGACGTTTTGGCATTGAGGATACTAAGCAATGAAGTGTATCAGGTGTTATTTTGTTCCATTCTTCCTGCAAACGCGTCTTAAGGTGTGCAACAGTACGGGGTCATTTGTTGTTGCATTTTTTTGTTTCAAAATTCTCCACACATTCTGTATTGGGGACAGGTCAGGACTGCAGGCAGGCCAGTCCAGTACCCTTATCCTCTTCGTCCACAGCCATCCCTCTGTAATCTGTGCAGAATGTGGTTTTACATTGTCTTGTTGAAAAAATGCACGCATGTTGGTCTGGAGCACACTGTGTCCATTTCTTCCAAAAAATATCTGGAATACTGATTCATCTGACCACAATACACGTTTCCAGTGTGATGGTCCAGTTCTACCACAATGGAATTGGACAGCTGTAGAATTTTATATCTTAGTACTATAACCCATACTTGTAATAATAGATTCAGAGCCATACAATGTTTATGTAACTTTATGTTATGACTGCACTTCTAGATGTGAATTGAGTGGGATTGTATAAGCTTCAGAGCATCGCCAATGGCTTGGGTGATTTCATTATCTCTTTTGTGCTTGGTTTCTGGTTATGCCTGCTGGCCTTCAGATGGTGGGGATTAACTAAACCAGAGTAATATGAATCATTAGTTCTGTTTCTGTTGGGTATGGCCAAGCTTTACTAGCTATTCCTTTTTAAAGTAGACATGAAGTTTTAATTTGAAAAACACACTTTACCTACTTTTTTTGGTAAATTTTGTTTCCTCTAAATACTCCAGTCTGGCACAGTTCATGATGCAATTGTAAACAAAAGATGACACCTTCCACCAAGCTTCAGATTACACACATTCAAGTAAGTACTTAAAAATACAGATAAACTGTGATGCAGAATAATAAAACAAAAAATGCCAAATTTATTTATTCTTATTTTCTGTTGGTGTTTAGTGCTCCTTTACAAGAAAAGTAGTTTAAGCATGTGCACATCACTCTCATCCTTGTAAATATAATCAATTGAAAAATGCAGAAATGCTCAATTTCAACCTTCACACCATTATTCCTGTGATTTATAGGATCTATAAATGTCCGTCAGTGTTTGTCCTGGAGGTAATGGTACCCATGGGCACGAAGACAGTAAGGTCTATGACAATCTGACATTTGACTCCAGTGGCTTTGACCTTCACCTGAATGATTGACTTCTGGCTGACCTTGCCAGGGCAAATCTGGAATCCACCTAAGTGCGTGCCACATTTGGTCCAAATTGGGTTGAAAATTAAACTCCTTGACCTTTGACAAAATTAATTCTGTAAGGGCAGTTTCTGGGTCAACCTTCATTGACTTAGCAAGTTTGGTAGAAATCAGCAAGAGGATCTGGGAGGAGTAGGCCAACAGGCAGACTTGACCTTGACCCCAGTGGTTGACCTTTGGCAAATTGGACCTTGTAGGGTTCCAGACAGAGACCAAATGGTCACATTTTGCGACTATTTTTTGAGACGGTGGGAGTATTTTTACAACCACTCGTGCATGTGTGACCTGCAAATTTGCTGATGGGTATTTATTTATTTTTTTTAATTTTTAATTTGCCCCCATGTTGACAAACGAGGAGGTAGTGAGTCTGCCAGTGTAGGCCACTGTGTAAAGCGGGGGAGGGTCCGGGTGTGATTAGTCAACTCGGGGTTTGATTTAGACGCCATCCCTCTATAGAAAATCGCAATGAATAGAAAAAGGACGTGGATTTTACATACCTGTAGCATGATGAACTTCATGTAAAGTCCACCAGTATAGATTCTGTTTCGAGCAGACTTTGTCGTCTACAAGAGCAGCACGCGGAGCTTATAGCGCAATCATGCTAGCCTGCTGCGCAATGTGAACAGAGAGCAGGGCCCGTCAGGAAAAAAATAAAATAAAAATTACACTGTTTGCCATCGGCCAGAAATTACTTCCCAAAATTCCATTGTTTATCCGCGGTGAAGAACGAACAACGCGCCCAGTCTACGAGTGTGTCCTGTGCATGCTGGCCCAGTGTGCACCTCTGCAGAGCGCATGGGGAGACCGGGGTTGGTTGTCACACTTTTTACTCTTGTAGTTATCAATGGGGTTTCAGTTTGAGAGAGAGAAAAAAAAAAAAAAGTGTAAATTTTTGTTTTGTTTTTTTAAGATCGAAACGCCAACTAAGTTTTGAAATGAAAACCACCTCTGTAATTATCCTCATCAATGCCCCTTGTATTTAAACCATGAATTTGAACAAGATGATTATTTGTTTGAATTGTCCTCTGTTACAGTGTTCCTACTTAACAAAAGTTAATCTGGAGCCCTACCTTGCTGGGCATTGACAGAACTCACCTCCCTGACTATGCCAAGTTTGGTGCAAATGGGATTGGGAAAAACTTAAATTTTGACCATTGACCCCAGTGATTGACCTTTTGCAAATTTGATGTCACCTGGGCAATTCCTGAGCCCACCTGCACATGTGTGCCAGGTTTGGGTGACATTGGAGTGGGGGGGGGGAGTCTAAAGTTTGACCTTTAAACCCAGTTACCTTGACCTTTACCAGAACGAACATCATCCACTTCAAGTTTGGTGGGAGCGTACCAAAGGATCTGGGAGGAGTCGGGGAACAAACATCCCACATCATTTAGTATTTTAACTATTGCTTTGAGCTGGAAGAATAAATAATTTGTAATTCAGAGCTTGAAATAACTCTTTGCATATGTTGGCAGCAGGAAGGATGGCAGGGAAGCTTATTCACTCGGATAGTCCTCATCTGTTTTTCTTCATGGCCCCTGGCGACCTCTTCAGAGTCTCACATGACCTGCGGGCAGGTTGCGACCCAGTCTTTCTCACAGCACAGTCTGCTGTCATTGCCAATCAGTGCCTCTATTTGTTGTCATAGTAACCAAACGGCTCGGCAGCTGTGGGTGATTTCTATCAAATATATCGATTTGCCTATAAGCTGATAACACAGATGCAAAACTTGTCATCCGAGTTGTGATGGAGAAAATAAACATTTTAATTTGAAAGCTTTAGCTACATTTTTAGTGTTGAGCTGTGTCGCATATTCCTGCTTTCTAGAGAGGATATCAGGGGTCCTCCTGAATATTGAGTATTTTATTGGAAGATGTTGCTAAAACGTTTGTGTATTAAACAAAGCATTCAGTATTTCATTCTTTCCAATACATGCATCTGATGGTTTTTGCATGATGGGATGAACAATATACTATAGTATGCATATTAGTCGCAGTTTATCAGCAGCTTTGTATTTGCAAGAAAATGATTTACGATCTTCTTGCCAGATCTTACCTGGCAACCTTCTCTTTCCCCATGTCAGTGGAGGAAGTTTGTACTTTGCTGGCTGGAGATGATTCATTGGAACACGGAGCACTTTGCATTGCTGCCTATAAGAAACCTCATAAGTGAAACAAAGATGTTTGTGACGACCCGACAAAAGCAACAAAGGAGGAAAAAATAAAGGATTCTAATTTCTTTTTTTTTTTTTAACTCCTATTTCTGGTGAATAAATTGTTGGTATTGGAGAGGCTTTGAATGACGTTTTGCTTATCCAGTTTCAAACCTACTGGAAGTATTTTCTGGTAATCGTTTTCATGTTTGATATCAGCTGGTGCCTGTGCACATTATAAGAATTATCTACTTGCATCAGAATTGTAAAAGGAAATTTACTCCCCTCATTTCCTCTGTTTTTGCCTCTTTTTTTTTTTTTTTTTTTTTCTTCCCTTTTTGCAATCACAGTAGCAAATGAATGACTAGTTTGTGGAGAGGACATATTATGTCATGAACATTTAGCTCACTGCACACTTTCCTTGTTATCGCTCTGTCTCCCCGACACACAAAGCCTCACATGTCCTTGTTTGTATAAGATCCACTTCCTTGTAGTTGCTTATCTCACCAAACCTGTCCATTGGCTTATCTGTTGACATTGAGCAGCTCTGACCTTGTTATGATAAAGTCTTATAATTCAATGATAAGCTATTCATATAAGTCAGAGCTGATATCTAGCAGACTCATTACTGTGCTTCTTCCATGTTCCATATCTCTGCCTTTACATAGCTACTCTCATGTTTCAGTAGCAGATGGCAGTTTGTTTGTTTTTAAAGAAGGACCTGGTTTTTCTGACCAGGCTGTTTATCCTAGAACTACAATGTACACAAAGACCAATGGCGCCATTGGGTTGATCCCTAGGGATGGGAATCAAGAACCTCTTCCAAATTTTTCAATCTGTCGGAATCGTATGGCTGACGTGATCAGTTCTTCATGTCAATGATGGCATGTTTTTCCTGACAGTTCCACGTTGCAAAAACTCATGATTTCAGATGTAAGTCACAGCATTAACCTCTGGGTCTAGCAACAAGGAAAACAACTGCATTGATGCTGAAAACCTGCATAGGCCCCTATATTTTTCGACATAGAAAATTGATTGATTGAAGAATCGGAGTGGCATAGAGAAGGACTTTCACACAGGGAAACTGATCATATATAGGCTTGAGTCTCACATGTGCCTTCCGATGTGATTGGTTATGCAAAATACAAAACTTGCACTTTTCCAGTTTCTCCACAGTCCCAGCCATAAAAGAATTTAAACTCCTTCAGATTTATCATGGGTGTCTTGGTGGCTTCCCTCACTCGTCTCCTTCTTGCACGGTCACCCAGTTTTTGAGAACTGCCTACGCCAGACAGTTGCCATACAATACCAGACTGTTTGTATTTCTTAATGAGTGACGTAAATGATGTCCAAGACATATGCAGTGACTTGGAAATGTTCATGTATCCGTCCCCTGACTTGTCTGAAGAAACCTGGCTGTAAAAGTGATTATTTACTTGTGTTATACTAAACGGCGCCTTTACTTATGCAACCTATCATTTTGGTGTTGATATTTTTATTTAATTTATATCATGTTGTAGATATTTGTTTTCAATTTGAGTTTAAAGAGGAGGAAGTTTTAATATTGATAATCTGAGCTTGCGGAAAACAGACATACCCCCAAGGGTGATTTTTTTTATTTTAAATTTTTTATTTTTTAAATGGTATAAAGAAATTAAAATGTGTAAAAGCCCAAGGGTGTGTATACTTTCGATATCCACTGTACCTGTCTGCCGCCTGGATATGTTTGGGTGTGTTGCTGGGAATAATCACATCACGTGCATGATGGAAATTAGGCGCAGGTGCTGCTTTTATCTTATCATACAGTATGATTTCCAAAGCCTAGGTCTGTTGGCCACAAAGGCTGCAGCTGTTTGTTCCTACAATGTCTCATAAAGGTTGGGTCATTATTTTGTGTAATCCTGCTCACGGCAAATACAGGAAAAATGTTTTTTCCTTTGCAGAGGTATTGATATAAAAATGAGAGCTCCTCAATATTCGTATCCTCATATTTGAAAAAGTGGAACCAACAAATGCATGCTATTTTTCCTTGATAAATGATTAATGGGTGTTGTTGGCAATTAATTTCAGGTAAGTTAATGTTACTCGGCGCTTCAGAGACTTTAAGGTGACATATTTTTACTTCTTTAATTCGGTATGTTTTATTAGCATGATATTTACACCTGTTGCCAAAGCACATTTACAATATTAAAGACTGTTAATCAATGAAATTAACATTAGTTGATTAAAATAAAGTAATGAAATGGATAAAATAAGACATACATTATGGAATTAATATAAGCAAGAAGTAATCAATCAAATAATTTCAAATTATAATATAACAATATAAATTCAATATTGATATTTAATAGAGCACAATATATATTTATAATATAGTTTCTGTACATTTGTGTCCCATTGGTTTCTTTTGTTGTGGCAGGAAGTGACATATCATATTCTTTATTTTCTCCTGGAATGAACTGTAATTTCTCATTCCATGTTAAATTTTGGAATTTGGGTCAATTATTTATTTATTTATTTTTTAATTTTGCAAAAAATTCTGTACTGATATTCTCCATGTTAAGAGTTGATCTTGTAAAGACCAGACCTTTGCAAATAAAACAAGACTATTAGTCCAGGCAATGTAAGCCAAATAGGAGCCTAACGTCAAACAAATTGCAAAAGTTTTGTAACTTGGCTTTTTTGTTACCTCTCTATGTATATTTAAACATACTAAAAGTCTACCAAAATCCATTTGGTGGAACAATGTTAAATATCTAGTAAACTAGTACTACTATATAATCGTTATTTTACCATGAAGTGAAATGTCGATTTTGTTTGATAATGCCTTTCTGGTCAATGATGTGATATAATATGGTGATATTAAGTAAAACAACATCTGTCTCCTGTTTGTACATGATTAACACTGCCTGTTGACATCAGAAGAACTGTTTTATTGTACATTTATAGACAATTTAATATTTATTGAAGACAGGTTTTTCATATGCTTTTATATGTTTCAATCGTCAATCATTTTATGTGAGTTCTGATAGTCTCAGTCATACTAAGAGTCCTGCTCTTGTGTAAGCTCTCCTCTCTTTGTCAACTACTGCCTAGTCATTACAGTCATTACAGGTGTCCATGGTGTCGACTCTGATTGCTAGATGTTATCCTGAAAAAACATAAAA
>OMMV01101398.1:0-10200 GCA_900302635.1 Chatrabus melanurus
GTAGAGGCAATGCCAAATTTGGTAGATAATGAAGAAAAACTTGCAAATTGTCCATCCAAGTATAGATCAGCGAAACATTTTAGACCTTTTCTGTGCCAAATGTGAAATGCACTATCTATCGTTGAAGGAACAAATAGGTGATTTGCAGCAACTGGACTCTGAAGTGAGAAAGATTGGAGACCAAAACTTCTCCTGAACTGAGACCAAATTCTGAGAGACTGACGGGCTACTATATTATTACTAGGTAAAGACAAGGCAAGAGGAAGTGATGAACCTAAAGTTGCAGGTAAGGAAATCTTATTGTCCGCATGAGACTCCATGGTGACCCAAACGGGTGATGACGGCTCCAAGTAAAAGTATTTCCAATACAGCATAGATCTAATATTTGCGGCCCAGTAATAGTATTGAAAGTTGGGCAAGGCCATACCTCCCAAAAGCTTGGGTCTTTGAAGAAGAGCTTTCCTCAATCTTGGATGTTTACCATTCCAAATAAATGAAGTGATTAAAGAATCCAGAGATTTAAAAAAGGATTTGGGAATCAGAATAGGAAGACATTGAAATAAGTATAGAAATTTTGGAAGCAGCATCATTTTAACAGAGTTAATTCTGCCGATCAAAGAAAAAGAAAGGTGTGGTTCAAAGTACCTGCAATCATGCTGTCAGTGGTGGCTATTCGTTGGAGCACCTGCTGGATGAGCCCCACATCAGTACAAGCCTGCAGGTTGCGGACGCTCTTCTTCAGGATGGCCGTGAAAATGCTCCACACCTCGGCCTGACAGGTGGGCTCACACTGGTCCAGCAGCTCCACCATGCACACAATGCTCTCCGGCTCCTGGATGATGAAGTTCATCTCCAGGTCAAAGTGGCCGCCGACCAACTGGGGGTAGAGAGGAGAAGGAGACAGGACAGAGGAAAAACCTGCGTCAGTGAAATTATGAGCAACAAGACCCAGCTGCAAATGTGGCGCATTACCAGCAACACATCACCAACAGCTTCAGTTTTTTGTGCAGCCTTCAGATTTGTGTCTGTGCGCGGACAACAAAAGAGATGATTAATCATGTATCAGGGGTGCTACTATCCAAGTGGATTAAAGGTCAGAGTAAAAAGGCAGGCTTCTGCATATCTGTCAGCAAGTGTTAACAGCTAGCCTTCAAACACTGATAAACCCTGAAGAAAAAAAATGGACCTCCAGACACACAGTGACAAACATATCAGGATGTCTTTTGTTGCCGTAGGAACCCCCCCCCCACACACACACACACTAACGCCAAACTGAGACTGAGCTGAAGATATACGATTGTGTGAAGATCAAATTTATTTTATAGCAGTAGCTTCAAACTCCAATTATTCTGTCCATGCTCAGGAGCAACATGAGCAATGAAAAATAAATAAAATACTTAAAAAAAATTTTTTTAATGTTAAATACAACTACGCACAGTCTTTTAGTTGAAGTTTGACTTCTTATCATTTGTTGCCGTTGGATACCTGGTGGCGGTTCTGCCAACACAATATTTGCACTGATGCGGTGGGCAGGAGATTCCAAGAACGGCTGGGATGTGAAAACCACTCATCACTGGCATTCACAGCATTGTGCAACAGCTTTACACACCTTCAAATTTGGATAGGGTTTCTTTTTAAATCAGTACCAGAGAAGGCTTTTAACACAAGAAAACAGATCAAATCAAGGCTCGAGTCTCCCATGTGCTTTCTGTTAAACTGTTGCTGAAATTTCCCGTCTTCCTTTTAAGAAAATCCTTCTATATGTTCCACTCCACCGTGCAGCTGTGACCTTCAGTTGTAATGGGTGTCTTAGTGGCTTCCATCATTAGTCCCCTTCTTGCAAGGTCACTCGGTTACTGCTTACTCCAGACAGATTTACCACACAGTACCGTACGCTTTGTATTTATTAATGATTGATGTAAATCAGGGGTCTCCCAGCCTGTTCCTGGAGAGCACCTGCCCTGCATGTTTTCCATGTCTACCTGCCCTGTTCACACCTGAACAGGTGACTGGGAATAGCGTCACACCCGAGGTAAATGTGTTCCATTTTGCACACAGCACCGCAAGTCGGAAAAAAATAAAAATAAAATACCATAAAAATACCATTGCAACATGTCCACGGACAGCAGTAGGACAGCACTGTGTGCAAGATTTATTAAATTGGACACAAAAAAGACAGAAGTGCTTAAAAAAAAAAAAAGGTAACAACTCCAGCTTTTACTACCGTTGCTGCTAAGAGCAGCCATCTTTTGTGAACTTGGGGTATGTGGAGTTCGAAGGATTTGACGAGTTGGAATTCTGACTTCAAGGGGCATACCTGGGGGCAGAACTGGGAAAGTCCGACCTCTCCGAGTACAAATGAATGCACCATAAGACATATTCAGTGAATTGGAAATAATCATGTATCCATCACCTGACCTGTCAAAAGAAAACTGAATGGAAAAGTGATTATTTGTATTAACAATAATCCTTATATTTACTGTAATTTGTCCAATTACTTACGGCCTCTAAAAATGTTGGGACTGCGTAAAAAGGAAAAAAAAAAGTCAACACTACAAGTACATCTCAGTTGTTTTATTCTGTCTCCATTGTGGTGGTGTAGCGAGGCAAAATTAGAAAAAATTATCACTGTCCAAACTACTTATGGACCTGATTGCAAATGCACTCATTTCTAATCAAAATAATTTTCAAGAAATGACCTCTGCATCTCTGTGGAGTACAGAATATTAGATAAATATGTGGCAGGGCGTGTCCAATCGGGCGTGTTTTTCCATGCACTGCAAAAAAAACCAAAAAAAAAAAAACCTTACCAAATATATTTGTCTAATTTCTAGTCAAAATACCTAAACTACACTTCGTATAAGACATTGTTTTTAACTGGCAATAAGTTAAGAAAAAAAAATCTGCCAATTAACAAGTGAAAATTCACTTTTTGTCTCACATATGACTCAAATCAAGATTTTCCAAGACTTGATAACTTAAGATCTTTAAGAAGTATTATTGAAAAAAAAAGTCCTTCTATCTTACTGAAGTTGTACTTGTTAAGTGATTTTGTCTTATATCAAGCATAGATTAGATATTTTGACTGGAAATCAAACAAAGATACTTGGTAAGATTTTGCATTTGTGCAGTGTGAACTCTTTCGACATTCAGGAATGTGTATTTTAGTCCAGCTTTCAGAAATGAGGTAACACATTTAAGTTTACAGCCAATACCACAAAAAATATCAAAATACAACATCTTATTCATGCAGTGACTCCGATGGTAAAGGCATACACCTACTACGTACTTAGCCTTAAAGGTGATCTTCAGCTAAAGCTTGTGCGGGGGGAGCCGCGTTGAGTTGTGTATCTTGGTGCAGAGTAATGTCCTTTGTGTCTAGAAATAAATTGTATAAGCCATAAATGTCATAAATTGTCACTTCTTAATAGTTGTGATGACAGTTTTATTATTGAACCCTGCCTAATAGAAAAAGATAAAGAAAATAACAATGCTGGTGTCAAATTAATATTGTAAGTACGGCTGTCAGGATCAGAATCAAGGAGGCGTGACAAGACAAAGTATTAAAAAAAATTAACAAAAAGAAAAATGAATGTGTGGCTGACAAACCCGGCCATTAAACAGGCTGGAGCCGAAAACAACATGATTGAAATGCGGGTATGAAAGCTGTCCCATTAAAATGACTGAAGGTCGATTAACCTTGTATCTGTGTGTGTGTGTGTATATACATGTGCGCATGCACATGCACCACACAAGATATGGAAACAAGGGAAACCGTCCTAAATGACAGGACATAAAGCTATGAGAAAACTGCCTCAGCTTTCACCAGAGTCCCTTTAACCTTATTGCACAGAAAAACAATTTATTCTCTCTTGCTATTTAAAAAAAAAAAAAAAAAGGATACTGCCCATCACATTTGTTACACTACCAATGTACTGTCAGGGGACACAAGGCCTGACATTTTCACAAAGTACAATTTCAAAAGCCCCATTCCCACTTACATTAAAATCCATTTATCCTCTTGCAATATTCCATTCTGTCATTATATGGGAATAAAAGACAGACTATAATATGAAAATGTTTTATCTAATATACTGTGTAAAATTTAAGCCCTCCATCTTAAAAACAGCGGTTTTTACCAGTGCTGGAATATGCACTCAGAGGCCACCGTATTCAAATATAGGAGTACTTCAAAATTTCATTGTGGGAAAATGACTGGGAACGCCATCACAAATCTTCAACATAACATTAACAGAAACCTACGGTTCCTGGGTACAGCTGGAATGACCGTCAAACAAACGGTTACTTTGGGAGACTCAGATGATACGTACCACTTGCATGGTAAGGGAATATCAACTATGACATTTTGGCCATGTGGCGCTTTTTTCTGGGGTATGATCCAGCATGCAGGTGCCTCAGTGCTGAAGACACCAGCAACTGGAAAAGAGCAACACGACACCCACATATCACCTGGCTGCTGCTGATAGGTCAGGACAGGACAGGTCTAGGAGCATGCACTGGTGGATGCTGCGCTGCATCCACCACACCATGGAACCACCTTGGGTCCTGAATTGCAACAACTGAGGCAGACAACCAGTCCATCCCCAACTTTTTAAAGTAACCATCCGCCTGTTACAGCCAGGTGAAACATGGGCGCTACCTTGACCTGCATGCTGGATCATGCCCCAGAGACATGTGCCACATGGCCAAAATGTCGTAACTGATGCTCCCTCACAGAACAAGTGATAATCCTCATCTGAGTCCCCCTTAGTAACCACTTGTTTGACACAAAGTCATTCCAGTGGTACCCAAGGATCCTTGGAAGAGACCTAGTACCAAAGACATCCAGTCATCGCCTTAGGTCACTGGTTGGTCTGGTCAAAGTCTCACAACCATAGAGTAAGACAGGAAGCACAAGGACTCTAAAGATATGGACAAAGGTCCATGGACAAAGGTGATTCTGATATCTTTGCAGGAGAACAAAGGTTCTCCTGCAAAGATATCACATCACCAAACACCTCTGTCCAACGACCTTATAACTGATAGATGGCTACTTTCAGGAGTTTGGATGGACCAGTTGTCGCCTGAGTGATTGCCAACCAAGACCGCCCTGGGTCTGGCAGGACCAGACCTGTTCATTTAGACCTCAGACTTCATTTAAACATTTTAAGGAAGAATACAGGCAAAAACAAGATATTCAGGGTTCCTACAATCAGAACTGAACAGAAACAAGTCATACCCCACTGGGAACTCCACTTCCATTTTAGGTCTTTTAGCAAGTCACTGATAAATCACATAGCTCTCCACAGAGTAACATGTATCAACACAGGGGTGGGTGCCTCTGACTATAGCCAGGTCTGTCTTTAATAGATGTTGGATACTATTTTTCCATGGTAACAACTGATTTATGAGCCTGACACTGCAGGCGAGCCATCCATCCATTAGTGTACAGAGAACAAAGAGGAGGATGGAGAAAATGCCACACTGCAGTGACATACACCTGGAACTCCCAAGGATAATTGGCCAATTTTTTAAGCCTAACCTATAATTGGTGAGGTGTTTGAATTCAAGAGAGACTGAAAAATTATCCTGGTAGATATTATCCCATCATGTGACCTACAGTACTAACTGTATGTACTCTGGCAAACTTTACCTTCCAATGTGTTTACTAGGTATTTGTTGCCAACTTATTATAACTTACTGCTAAAGTAACTGGCATGTAGACAGAATGTTGGTGTCTATTTTCAAGCTACATTAATCAATTAAATAATTTTCAAGTAAATATCACCACTTAAGTTTTCTTGCCCTCAACAGGATAAACAGCTGTGTGGGTAGGTATTGTCAGCAACATAAATTTAAAAATATTAATAACCATAATTATGAGTTGCAAACCCGTAATATGACTTGAAATTCCGCAGCACAATGTCAAAATCCAACTTCTGCTAATACTATGCTACCTGAATGTCACACGCGGACAACTCTTCACCAACCTGACCAGGAAATCTCAATCAATACAAACATCATATTTTATCATGCAGCATCATTTATACTGTATGTATGGATCTGTGTTTCACTAAAGTGCACAACATGTACTTGCACACGCCCACATGATTGTCATCCTTTGACAAAAATGATGCAGTTATAAAGAAGGAAGTCTTTCATGTGTTGGTCCACAGATGACGATCTATTTAAATATTGTTTCTAATGTCTTGCACACGTGAGGCAACAAAAGTTGTTGAACATAGACATGTGAGAATAGAATGCAAGGTATACACAATTATTGCAGCTATGAAGAAGAACACGATGAACACAAAGATGAAAATGAGACAGAAACCCTCCAGGTATTGATTTTTGAGTAGTGGTTATAATTATTCTCAAATAACTATACATTCGAACTTTCCATGAGATCATTATCTTTGCGTTGCTCTGTGGTCATGGATATAAGTCTTGGAATTAAGCAGCCAATAATGAAAAACAATACTTTAACACTGTGTGTAAATTAAAGAGGAAAAGCAATTTCCTATTACTTCGTGATACTTAATGTGTCTATTGGTTTGGCAAAAAAATAAAATAAAAAATTGACGTTTTGAGTTTGTTGATTTTTCAGTTATTCACATTTTGTTCTTTTGTGGCTGGATAATGGGTGACACTAAATTGCCTAGGGTCATCAACAGTTGTATGTGTTAGCCTTGTGATGGACGCAATACCTGCACCCTTTAGTGCCTATAAATGAATACAGATAAGGAACGGATAAATGTTTTGGGACAAGTGTGATACAGCTGTATGCTCCAGCCAATGAGGGTTATTTGCATACACCAGACACCAGATCCCTAGCTGGGTAACCAAGCCGGGCTCTTCTCCCATGAGGCCTGCTTGAATTAATCATGGCTGAGCAGCCAAACAGCCACTGGGCGGTAACACAAAGCCCAAACAAGCTTCTATTAGATTCCGAGAGGATAGCAGCATTAACTGGTAAGCCAGAACCTGAACTGAATACCTATTGCAAGTACCACCCTGTTATTGTAGGTCACTTGAAAACCATCCCAATAACCGAACTGGAATGTGTGGAATGCAGAGATTTGAAAACCAATGATAAGTCCACTACAATCCTAAAATGCTGGTATAGTGTTAATATTATTAAATGATAAGTTCACCTTTTTTAAAACAACCCGAGTCATATTAAAATATTGTTAGCAATCAAGCTTCCGAGTGCGCTACTCACCTTTGAGGATTATATCGTATGTGAGAAGTCCTGCTTTCCACACATTTGTTTAGGAAGGAATGAGAGTGAATGGGGCAGCTGTGTTAGAGCTGTAAACAAACTCGGTGTTTTTCCAAGCCTTCCAATTACACACTGTAGTTATTAAAGCTTTCTTGCATTTTCTGATTACTTACAACACATATTGTTGTAAGTATGTGGTCCTCATACAAGCAAGGATTTCCTGCTTCGTCTTAAAACTAAAACTAAAACAAAACAAAAAAAACAACAAGCATGTATGTATGCTCCGGCTTCCTCCCACTTCCAAAGACATGCAGGTTAGGTGAATTGGTGACTCTAAATTGACCGTAGGTGTGAGTGAGAGTGTGACTGTGTCTGTTTGTCTGTATGTGGCCCTGCGATGGACTGGCGGCCTGTCTAGGGTGTACCCCGCCTCTCGCCCAATGACTGCTGCGATAGGCTCCAGCACCCCTCGTGACCCTTATTTGGAGTAAGCAAGTGTAGAAAATAAATTAATGAATGAATGAATGTATGTATGCATGTGTGTATGGTACCTTGGAAAATAATTCAACCCCTTGAGATTTTACGTTTTTAATATTTTTGACAAAAAGAAGAAAAAAAAAAAATCAGGCTACTTAATTGAATATCTTCATTTGTATTCAGGATATCCTGACTGGGCCACAACATTCAGACACAATTTTAAAGAATTATGCTTTTTGATCTCAACATAAAAACGCTCTGCAACTTTATGTAAATAAAATAAAAATATCAAATGCAAAGTAATAAATATGGACACCCTTTGAATGGATACAAGAACATTTCCAAGGCACTGAATACATCTTAGAGTTTGATGAAATCAAAAGAAACACTTTGGTACGGTGTGGCAAATCTGTCTCAGGCAGTTCTCAAAACCATGCAAGGAGGAGATATTTGAAATCTAGGCTGAAGTCTTGCGTGTGCCTTTTGGCAAACCGTAGCTGAGGTTTCTTATGTCTTCTTTTTCACAAAGTGCACCTCTGTTCCACTCCACCATAAGCTGGGACTGCCTGACCAACAGCCAAAAGTTGCACTATGCACAGTTTGTCCTGTAGCCGCTGAAGTCTGCAAGTCCTTCAGAGCTGTCGTGGTGTCTTTACAGCTTCACTCACTAATCTCCTTCTTGCAGTCACCTTGTTTGAGGACAGCCTGCTTGAGACAGATAGACTATACAGGACCATACTGTTTCAACCCATTAATGATTGATTTCAGTGAACTCTAGTTATTCAGTGCCTTGAAATTTTTACTGTATCCATCATGACCCCCTCACTTGTCTCAAGAAAATGGGCTATAAAAGTGATTATTGAGATGCATTATAATAAAGGAGGTGTCTACTTAACACTCCAATATTTACAGTTTAACATTTTCATTTTATTTATATCATGTTGCAAAACTTTAATTTTACATTTAGGTTAAAGTGCACAATTTTTAAAATTGAATAAAAGAGTCTGTATTTTTAGATATTGATTTAATGCCATAAACTAAAAAAGAAAGAAAAGAAAAAAAACTCCAAGTGGATGAAAACTTTTCACAACGCACTGTGTGGATGGCTGCACGGCTGGACAAATAGTTGGCCGGATGCCTAGACAAATGGATGGCGAGACAGAGGCATGGCTGGCTGGCTGGCAAGATAGGTACATGAATGGCTGCATACTGCATGCAGACAGTTGTACAGCTAGATGGCTAGATAAACAAAGATAGAGACAGACAGACAGACAGACAGACAGTGATACCGCATGTATATTGCAACATTTATAATTGTGTTAAATTAACTATTAGTGTTAAATCAAGCTGAACACTAATTGAAGTAAATTACACTGTGATAGAGTTGATTTAACACTATTTTGAATGGTGCCATATGCACTCACTGCAGTATTAATTTCTTCTTCTTCTTTCGGCTGTTCCCGTTAGGTGTTGCTACAGCAGATCTGTCTCCATCTCACCCTGTCCTCTGCATTGTCTTTTGTCACACCCACCACCTGGATGTCCTCCCTTTCCACATCCATAAACCTCCTCTCTGGCCTCCCTCTTCTCCTCCTGCCTGGTGGCTCCATCCTCAGCATCCTTCTCCCTATATACCCTAGCGCCCTCCTCTGCACATGTACAAACCATCTCAATCTCACCTTTCTGACTTTGTCTCCAAATCCTGTCCATCCTCGTCACTCCCAAAGAAAATCGCAGCATCTTCAGCTTTGCCTCCTGCCGTTTTGTTAGCGCCACCGGCTCTAAGCTGTACAACATAGCTGGTATCACTACCCTCTTATAAACGATCCCTTTCACTCTTGCAGATACCCTTTTGTCACGATCACTCCTGTCTGATCTCGTTTGTCAACCTGTCCATCACCATTGCAAACAAGAAAGGGCTCAGAGCCGATCCTTGATGTAATCCCACCTCCACCTTGAATGCATCAGTCTTTCCTAATGTGCATCTCACCACTGTCACACTGTCCTTGTACATATCCTGCACCACCCTCACATACTTCTCTGCCACTCCAGCAAGCACTGCATATGTAGTGCTCTTTCTCGGCATGAAACCATATTGCTGCTTGCAGATCTTCACCTCTTTTGTCAGCTGAGCTTCTGCTACTTTTTCCCATCACTTCATGCTATGGCTGATCAACTTTATGCCTCTGTAGTTACTGCAGTTCTGCACATCATCCTTGTTCTTAAAAATTGGAACCAGTACACTTCTCCACTCCTCAGACATCCTCTCACGTTCCAAGATTTTACAGGGTTCTCACCAGCGCACTTCAGCGTAACAGGACGTTATGCTGTCACTTCTGAAGTTGATGCTGTGATTAGGGCTGTTACGGTGTCTTTCAAGCTGCGTAACCACTGCAGCTTCATCTGAAGGCTGACGAGTACATTCACAAAATAAATCGCCAGTCAGCGACTTGAATTTTTCATCTTGCCAGAGCGCTCCACTTTTTTTTTTTTTTTATAAA
>OMMV01101432.1:9293-19795 GCA_900302635.1 Chatrabus melanurus
GGGGGGGGGGGGTTGAAAGTGATAATTTGTGTTTACAATAATCCTTATATTTAATTTGTCCAATTAGTTAGGGGTCTGAAAATGGAGGGAATAGGTCTAAAAAATGGCTATAATTCCTAAATGGTCAATGCAGTATTTTTTGTTAAACACCATAAATTAAAGCTAAAAACTCTTCACTACAAACATGCTGATTGTTTCATTTCAACTCTACTGTGGTGGTATAGAAGCAAAATTTTCTAAAAAAAAAAAAAAATTTATATAAATGTGTCACTGTCCAAATACTTATGGACCTGACTGTACACAGCATACATGGAACGCCTTAGAAATATTTTTTCGGTTGAATTATTTACAAAAAACGTGACGTGGTGTTGAAAAATTAACATTAACAGATTCCCGGAGTTATTACAGAAACATTTTACGCCTCATATCCAGCTGTTTGTTTGAACGTCTTACATCCAAAATGCTGCTTCGCCGTTTTAAAATATTCTACCCCAAGGAGGAAAACGGCTCGGATATTCTTGTGCGGCAGAGGTTTTTGTCACAAACACGACGAATATATCGTTAAAATTCCAACAGTTACGGCAAATTCCTCTGAAGGAACGACGCTGAAGACGGTAAATATGTTTTTAAATCGTGAAAAGAAAAAAAAAAAAACCAACATGTCTGACCGTTCAGTCCTTCTGCCTTCTGCTGCCACCGGAGCAATCCCCGCCTACTTCTATATATGGTAACGGAAGCCAGACGTCATCACGTTGGACTTGAAAGTTAAAAAAAAAATTTTTTTTTTTAAATGGAAAAACGCACTGACGTAAGCGCCCTGACGTACGGTTGGTCTACCCTTGGCAACAGACGGAACAATAAATAGAACCAGTGGATGTGCAGGAAAAATACTGCTACTCCTTATAGACTAATTTTAGACATTTTAATAGTTTCTTGAAGACACAAAGTGATATATTAAAATAAAAACTGTTGCGCATCTACAGAGGCGACAAGAGAGTCAAGCAGACAAATAAATGAATTTAAATATCACTCTTTTATTTACATATATATTTAATTTACAAACAAACATTTACTTATACTCTGTTTTAAAAAAATAAAATTTTAAATTCCATAAATTAAAAGCACAAAATGTTTTCACAGAAAACTTTATACCATAGTTAGACAAAGCATGTCAGTTTTTTTTTTTTAAGTTTCACAATTACTGTCACATTCTGTAAACTGGAGAAACAATGGAAATATTGCTCTGAACACACAGACACTACAACAACGTTGTCATCTAGCACCATTAAATCATAAGAATTCATAAAACGACTAGGTGGTTATTAGCTGAAACATGCGTTAACTTGCTACATCGGTGTGATAGGCAAGTATAGATGAAGGCAAATTAAAAGTCAGCCCTGTGCTCTGCACGCGTGTGCTCAATAGGAAGTGCTGTTGATTTGGAAGAGTCTTTAAAGGGCCAGTAGTGTCGGCGAGCTGAGCGAATCGGACGACTGCTCGTTGCTGCTGCTCCCTCTCCTGTGGGCCACGCCGCAAGTGGGGAATGCCTCCGTTTCAGGGAAGGTGAAGACGATTGAGGACGTGTAGGTGGTGCACGACGGGGTGCAGGTCACCACCGGGGTGCACAGGGACTCGAAGTCATTGTTATTTGCAGAGGCGTGCAGGGGCTCCCAGTCCTGCGTGGCGTAGAGGGAGCTGGACAGGTCGACCTCTGGCACCGACCTCGCAGTCTCCATCTCGGTTTTGGTCAGCAGGTCCAGAGACTCCTCCAGGACCGAGGCGTCCAGCTCGGTCATCTTCACCACGCTGGTGCTGGAGACGGTGGAGAGGACGGGGCTGCTGCTGGAGAAGATGGAGTTGGAGGAAGTGACGGTGGATACTGCCGGGTTGGCGGACACCTCCATCGGGAGGCAGGACCGGACAGACATGGTGGGGAAGTCTGTGTCCAGCTCTGAGGGGATTTTGCAGATGGGATGGTGAGCAGCCAGAATGAATTCCAGCCGCTCCTTCTCCTTCAGGAGGTTGCCGATATCATTCTGCAGGCTGGACTTCTCGTCTTCCAGCTTATCGGTTTCCTGCACAGACATAGAAGTTGCAGCGTTATTATCGCTGTCAGTAATAATTTTTCAGTGGAGCAAAAAGGTCAAACTGGCGGATGTACTTACAGCTTGCAAGGTGTCTGTAAGCTCTCGCCTCCTGTTCCGGCACTTTGCTGCCGCCTGCTTGTTCCTCTCTCTGCGAATTCTCTTCTTTTCTTCCTCTTGAGGTGTCATCTGCACAAATAGAAGGAAACGTTAAGCTCCTTGACAACCACTTAGATAAAACACCAGATTTCAGCACTGGTGAGGTAATAACTACCTGTTCCGCTCTGCCCCTTTTCAAGCTGTGGGCTTTGGATGCGGCAGATCTCGTGGATGCTCTGGAGAAGGTGGTGTTGGAGCTGTAGTGGTGAGATCTTTGGGAAGGGGCCACTGAGGAGATCAAAGGCTGGACCATCCACTGCAGATCTGGGCTGGTGGAGATGGCTGTGACGGTGGGGACGAAGGAGGCACTTGATACTGTCAGATCAGTGAAATCCTGAATTTGGGGGGAAAAAAAAGCAAGAGGCTGATCAGTGACCGTGGCTCTGCACCATATCTAAGAATGAGCGCTATAAAAAGCTTGATGGTTTAAAAATAGCTTTATGATGTCACTTATGACGTTATACGCTCTCTATGGAGTTTCCAAGTGGATGAGCGAAGCATGCTTTGATTGATCATCATGAACACTTAAAAACAAAAAAAGGAGCTCTCTGTATTTGCATCTGACCTACCTGAGAGTGAGGAGATCCCACGCTGGAGTAGGACTCGGCGGGGGACGGGTAGTATCCCAGGTTGTCCCCGGAGGGAGACGCGGTGCTGCAGCGGGACGAAGAGTCGCACTCCGTGTTGAAAGCGGTGAACATCATCGTTTGCAAAACAAGATGAAGAAACTACAAGGTCCAAACAATCGCTGCTGAAGGAGTTGAGGGGGAGGAGGGATAAAAAGCCGCGTTGAGGAAATCCCTCTGGTAGGTTTGTGAGTAACTCCTGTTCTCGTTCGGTTGCTGCGCTAGCAAAAGTTGTACTGCCGGTCTTGGCACTCCTCCGCGCTTTTATGCACTAGCCGGAGTGACGTAGGCGAGGGCGGAGCCACTGTGCCGGCGGGGCGAAGGCGAAAAACACCCAAACATCCGCATAACAACGCCGTAACGACGCTATCTAGCGCTTTTACGCCATTAAAATCCACTGAAGGTTGAACGTCTGACGCTAGTTTAGCGCGCGAAAACGTCCGAAGCAACGCGAAGAAACATTTATTCAACCTTTCTGAATATTCCAGAAACGGGATCCCCAAGACGTCATTTCCCAAATATGGTGCATCCTGTAAAGTGGGAGGGCTTTGCTGGGAAACGCACCATTGGCCGACAACGACGTGACGTTATGTAAGACAAACACAGGAGCCGTTGTGAAAACTAAATATGTGGGAAATTGGTCAACAAAAGAACTTCTTACACAACAAAGTAAATTTGCACAAATTTTGTTCGGCACAGATTTGTCTATGCCGAACAATCTGTGGCAGAGAAATGGCTACAGTTCATTAAAATTAAAGTTAAATACTTATAGAGGCAAAAAAAAGAGCACTTTTTTGTGACATTACAGTATTATGTATTTTTATACAGTGCTGCACAATCATTTAGTGTGACTAATTCTTTTAAAAATAATGAAAAATTACTTGACACATTTACAAATAAACAGAGACATAAAATGTGCAAAACCTTTTCGCTTAAAAAAATACCTTGATTGAGCAGCATCTCCACCTGCCCCAGATCCCTGCAGCTTCCCCGCCCCTCAGCTGTTTCACCGCCTTGGCAATCTTACAGGGATTCGATGGTTCGCTGGTGAGTTGCGGATGTCCAACATCCTATCAGGAGGATCAGCCTTCTATAACTGCTCAAAGTAGCGGTACAGTACAGGAGAGTCATCTGTCAGGACTGATTGACAGATCACCTGCCGTGACTGCGGTAGGACGAGGTGTAAGTTTGGAGAAAAGCAGCGCTTCACTTCTTCTGCAAGCAGGGCAAAGGTCATGAGACTGCATATGGTGTGTCATCTGCTGGGAGATTCCTTCTGAAAAACGCCTCATGTGCCCTCAGTGCCATCACAGCCAACATTATCAGCTCTTTATAGTAATAACAGTGCAATGTAAGTAATACAAAAAATATATATATTTTAAAAAATTCTGTAATATCTAAAAGGTTTGCACAATACAGTACTTTTTAGAACTGAAATATGCCTAATACAGGTATGCCTGTAATAAAGCTTTGATAATGGAAACATTTGTTCTTGTTTAGTAAAGTAAGTTCTTTCTATGGATGTGGATGTTGATTTGGCACAAATTTTTATGCCGGACGCCCTTCCTGACAGAACTCTACATTACAAGGAGAATGGGCACAGGCGGTCTTGAACCAGGAACCTTCTGCTTTGGAAGCAAGTGCACTAACCGCACTGTTCCCTGTACTTTTTCAACATGAAATGTGTAATTATACTGTAATAAAGTTTGGAAATTAAAACTTTTGTCCTTATTATTTGTTTTCTGATGTTTTTAAATGCAATATTTGCACTTTTAGGGTACTTTTTAACAAGTGAAAGTTGTAGTTACACAGTAACAGAGTTTAAACATGAAAACCTTTGTCCTTGTTTAATGCTTTGAAGTAATATTAGCACTGTTCATTATACTTTTTCAAAATGAAAATTGTAATTACATTGTCATAAACTTTGGAAATGAAATTTTTTGCCCTTGCTCATCATTTGTTTATTTTAAATATAGTAGTTGCACTGTTTTCTGTACTTTTTAGAAGTGAAAATTGTAGTTACAGTGTAATACGGTTTGGAAATGGATGCGCTTATCCTTTTTTATTTTTTTTTATGTTTTATATGTTACACTTTGTACCATTCACTGTACTTTTTCAAAATAAAACTTGTTACACTACAGTAATGTTTGGAAATAGACTTTTTGTCCCCATTTATTGATCCTTGAAATATTTTGTAATATTTATTGTATTTTTTAGAAGTTAAAATCGTAGTTACATTGTAATAACATTTGAAAACTTTTGTTCTTGTTTGCTGTGTCTTCTTGGAACAATGCAATCTCTCACTGAGATCAATCGAGCTAGCGGTGTGGGTTAGGGTTAGGGTTAGTTGCGTGTGAAACTTTGTAAAACTAATAGTATTTTTTTCCCACGCAGTTGGTTTTGCGTCATGCAGGCTATAAATGGAGAAAAAAATATTTGCATTTGCTGACATGGCAAATGTCTTGAGGGGTTGCTGTTTATTGGGAACAAAACAATGCACCAAATTAATAATCTCCTGAAACAGCACCAGCGTATATTCATGTCACTACATAGCACAGCTTTCGCATGTTTAACACCCGCAGGCAGTGCTTGTACCTTTGTGTGCATTGCAGGCATGGGTGTGTTCACCTGCAGAACAAACGCCTAGAACTGGTTTGTTTTGTGTACTTTTGCACGTCAGCAATGCTGCTTTTCACATGGTTGTCATTCATGCAGGTCTTCCCTCTTGAGAGGAAATCCTCTCAACTATTTAACCTGTACAAGGACATCCATTACTCGTCGTCAAAAAAATAAATAAATAAAAGGTGGACATTTTGAACCACATTCCATTATGATCGTCATATATAAGGATTTACTGAATAATGCTTGACAACACAATTTTAACTGTTGTATAAGATGGAACTTTATTAAAGTTGCCATATATTGCAACACTTTTACAGATAAATGATTGTAGTTTCAGATTAAACATCTTCAAAGTCCCAAAATGTATTGTCTCTGTGTAAATTCTGCTGCTGTTACCAACATTTAGGCCTGAAATGATTCATTCTAGACGTCTGTGACATACGGCACAAAAGACCGTATCTACACACCTGTCATCTCTCAGACACGACCACTGAGTAAGTCTGCACCATGACGTGCCCACACAGGCTGTGGGAGAGAGAGACAGAAAAATAAGGAGGCGTGGCCAGCAACAGCTCATTTCTATTTAAAGCAACAGTTACAGAAACAGGTTGTTTCTTCGAGACCTAAAAATGGGTGCTTTTCGGACTCATGACCTTCGCATCGATGAGGCTTTATAAGAAAAAACTACAAACATTAATATCGCTTTCTAAAACGCTTGGTGAATTGTATTTGCTATTGCCGCTTTATTGCTATTCTATTTTTTTTATTTTGTTCTTGGTTATGATGTTAATGTTTATTGTCTTGTGTTCTGTTGCTAGTTTTAAAGCACTTTGTCAAATTTGATTGAAAGTGTTATGCAAATAAAACAATTATTACTATTATTATCTTTAGTTTTAGTAAAATTTAGCTTCTACCTTTTTAGCATATTTTAATAGCTTCAAACATATAAAAATTCTAATACAATTTAGTCAGATTTAGATCTAATCAATTTTGTCGTTCATACATCCAAAATAGTAACTTTTATCCAACATTCATAACTGCTCTTTACGGATGCCAAAGACCCCCGTTCATTATATTTTATTGTTATACTATTATTATTATTTCATTCATTAATTTTCTATATCGCTTACTCCAATGAAGGGTCACGGGTTGCTGGAGCCTCTCCCAGCGGTCATTGGGCGAGAGGCGGGGTACACCCTGGACAGGCCGCCAGTCCATCGCAGGGCACTATTATTATTATTTGATTATTATTATTACTATAAATACACTATTACTACCATAATTTCTTTTATATTAAATAATTATTGTTTTTTGTGCATTAAATTTTTACAATAACTTTATGTCCGAGACACATTTACTATAGTCTGTATTATTGTATGTTAAAATACATGTTATTACACTGTGAAAACGTTTATTTTGCAGCTTTATTGTGATTTCGTCACATTAACTTAAAGCCGTTGTGTATTCCTTACTGTGACCTTTTACATTTTTTTCCCCCGCGGTAATGTTTTGTTGAACATTCCTGGTAGTCATAGCAACAGGCCACCCTTTTCGCGTCAGTGACTTACATGACTTTGCATACCCACCGAAGATCGCATGCGCTTGCAAGAGCAATCACTTAATCCCTGAGCAAAGTGAAAAACAGGCTCAGCAGCTTTGCCCGTGGACGTCATATTACGTCAGAATGACACTGAGAGAACCGATCTGTACAGTCTATGCCCGAAACGAAGTTTTCTGTTAAAGAAAAAACAAGTATGTACTATGTAATGCAATAATAATCATCCAAGCTGGAATACTGTTTGCAATTTAGGCTGCATATTTATTAGATTTTTGCAGAAAACTGCAGCAGTAACTGAAGTAAGTCACAAAGGATAAAATAATTAAATGAATGAAAACACTGCTGATTAAATTAATAAACACTGTGTTCCGTGGTGATCGATGTTTGCAGTTTGGGTGAAGAGCAGCAGAGTGAGACATCTGTCTGTGTTTTAGCTCAGAGGGGACTGAAAGGAGACACCAAACATTTACATTGTGTGGTTTCTGCTGTTTTGTTTGAGCTGTTGGCAAGAGCAGCCTGCAAATCAGCCTCATCTGACCTACTATATTTGTTTTAAACATGCAAAGTTGGCTAATTAATAACATCCATGCTTTCCGGCATGCGGCATGTAACCATGATAGTAGAAAAACAAGTAATAATGTCACAGGAGAGCGTTCATGTTGAAACTCTACATTTAAAAGGTTATTTTAGAGGATTCCCTATGATGACATTTGACCTAGTTTCGACTGATGAATCCGGGTGGGCCCGCAGAGCCGGTCTTAGTTTAGCCCAGATTTGATTGCGTGACAATAGCACGGTGGATCCGTCAGGCTCTTTTTGTACAATATACGTGAACTTTGGACACTGATGTCACTGCACCTAAAAATAAATACAGCCGATCTGTGCAGTTCACGCTCAAGTTGCTTTGATGAAAACAAGTTTATGAGCTTGAATGATGAGGGGCTTCTTTTTTTCTAACCTCTGAACCCCACTGGTCTTTAACCACATGCACTGTCGAGACATGCGGTAAAAAATCCAAAGGGGGGTGGGACTGCTGGGAAACGGCCCGGACACCCCGCCTCCGCACAGGGAGAGGCCCCCTCCATTCATCCTACATCGCTTTCATTTCAGTGGATTTGAGGTCATCAGGAGCCTAAATTTAGCACAAACCCTGGATGTGCAGGAATAAAAGCCAAATAAGTGCAGAGACGCATCCGATTCGTCTGTGGATTCATATGTCCGTCAGTTGAAATGTGATCGGCATAAAGAAAGCAGCCCCCAAAAATCACAGGCATAACCCGTGGGTGGATTTAGGGTTTAAACCCTCATATATATTCCACACAGAGTGATGAGCAAAACAAACCGAATGTTTCACAAAATGAGCCACTGTTTCAAACTGATAGAACCAACTGCTTCACTTCAATGACCCACTTTTAACACTCGATAGACTTAAACAACGGTTTCTGACCATGATTCTTGATTACTTTGAAATGCTTGGAGCCAAATGAACCGGTTGCCTCACAAAACAATTCATTTTTCATAATGCAAAACAGCAAATTGCTTCAGAAACTGATTCGCTGTTTCAAAACACTTGCAACACTAAATGAATCACTTACTTTAGAAAGACTGTGTTGAAATGCCTGAAACAACAATAAAGCAACTCTCAGGTAATGATTTGTTTTGAAGCGCTTGAAAATAAATGGACCAAAATGCTCGACAAAATTATCTTTTGGGTCACTGAAAACTGTAAACAGAATAATAACTTCAGTAAATGATTTGTTGTTTCAAAACATGTCATACATTTAATGAAACATTTTTTGGAAAGATTGTTTTGCAATGCCTGAAACACTAGCCTAATTAAAACAACTCTCAGATAACGATTCTCTGTTTTGAACTGACTAAAAACTGACGAAATGCTTCACAAAATTATTTCATTTTCACAACACTAAAAACTGTAAATGAAACAATAACTTCAGTAAATGATTAATTGATTCAAAACAATTGAAACTCAAAATGAAACTGCTTTAGAAAATATTCTTTTTTTTTATATAAAGTGTTTGAAATTAAATGAACCAAATACTTCACAAAATGATTAACTTTTTGAAATGGTCAAAACAGGAAATTAAATGTAAAACAAGATTTTTTTCTTCAAAATGCTCATTGAAATACTTGAACCAAAAATTGTTTCTAAATGCTTGAAACAATAAATGAATCTTACTTCATAAAATGATACTTGTTTTGAAATATCATTTTGGGACCGGTGGCTGCCATCCAGGACCCAGGGCGGTTCCGTGTTGTCGTGGATGCGGCGGAGCGCGGCACCAGCACATGATCCCAGACTTGACTTAGTTTTGAAGCATCTGAAATTAAAGGAATCAAATGCATCGCAAAGTGATTCCCTTTTTGAAACGCTTGAAACATCAAAACAAAAAATTGCGTAAGAATGATTCACTTTTTCAAAACTTGAAACACTAAAGGCGCAATCTCACTATAACGTTTACCCCAGTGTTTGGTGAACGCCAGGCAAAGTCAAGAAATTTGGCCAAACGTCAGCCAAAATCATGTTCTCAGAATTTGGTGGCGAACCTCAAACGCAGCTTGGCCTTCCACAACGTGATGCTAGCAGAGGCCAGCGGAGGCAGGCGTTAGCCAGTGCGCCATTAGAACAAGCGGGACTTTTGCCAACGTGGCAACGTGCGGGAGAGGGGTTCGACACACCACTGTCCGGTGATTCTGAGCAGGCAGGGCGAAGCAGCACCCATGACTTAGGCTAGTGGAAGCTAGCGTAGGGAACTTGGTCATAGCGGAGATGAACTTTCTTTAACGATCTCCAACATAGCCAGAGGTACGTTGGCAAATGCAGAGAAATATTAAAGGTTGAAAATTTTTGGATGCGGTCGACGTTCTTCAGTGCAGACCAGCGGAGGCTAGTGGAGGCCAGCGGACACCGACGTTTGCAAATACGTTCATCTACGTTGGCCCAAACATCTAAGTGAGATTGCGCCTTAAATAAAATATTGACCTTTTTAGACACTAAAAAGCAACAAATCAAAAAATTTCTTCAGAAACATTGTTGTACAGTAGTTCAAACTAAATAAAATCTGATCCGCAACCCCTGAAACACAAAAGGAAACATTCAATTAAATGCTCAGAACTAAATTAAAACTTAACTAAAAATTAGTCACTTCTCAAATCAAGCAATGATATAATTACGTTAGAAAATGTTGTACTTCCTGAAAACACTTGAAACAATAAACTAAATGCTCGCTTCAGAAAATGACTGCATTAAAATGTTTGAAACAATAAGTTGCTTGAGAAAACAAGCAAAACAATCGCTTCAGAGAACAAATCAATGTTGTAAAATATTATTAAAAATAAATTAAATATGTTTTCAGAAGATCTTGAAGCACAGTGATGGCAGCATCTCGTGGGCAGTGCCTCCAGCCCCCCCCCCCCCCCCCAAAAAAAAAAAAA
>OMMV01101435.1:1872-12245 GCA_900302635.1 Chatrabus melanurus
AAATTATAAAACCAAAGGTGACTGTGTTTTGTTTTTTTTCGAGGTTGTAGCTACTAAACTTTAGATTGCTCTCCCATGATTTTGTAGACACTTTTAAAAAGCAGCTCAAGACCCATTTGTTTAAGCTTGCCTTTGTGAAATTTATTTCATTTTATCTACTTTTTATTCTGCTTTTACTATGCATGGTTTTTATTTATTAATTTATTTTTTAATCTTCTCTGTGAAGCACTTTATGGCGTGTATGTTCTTGAAAGGTGCTATATAAATAAATGACTTACTTCTTTGGGTAATAATATATAGACACTAATAATTCGAACACTGCTGCTAGTACTGATAATAATGTTGGTGTGTGGCAACCACATTGATTTTTTTAAACATACTTATATATTTTAAATTCTTTGTTCACTTCAGATATGATGAATCACCCTGTGGTGACACGTGGGGTGACAATCACAGCAGCTAACCGATTAATACCTCTGCCAAGGAGGCAGGGTTTGTTGGTTTGTTTATTTACTTATTTATTTGTTTGTGAACAGTTTCATGTCTACAGTTTTTGAGAGATCAACATGATTTTTCATATGATGGGTAGGTGATCACCTAAGGATGTTCCCATTAAATTTTGGTAAGAATCTACACATTGATGCCATCACAAATTTTTTTTCAAAAATTCAAAAAATCCCTATCCTTCATTATAGGCGAAAGTTTAAAAAAATTGAATTTGAATGAAATTTGGAATGTATATGCAGGATGAGACCCATAACTATCAGGCCACGTTTCATCCGGATCTGATCTGGATTAAGGATTTGGCAGCAATTTAAATTTAACTTTGGAAATTCCCATTTAACATTTTCAGATGTGTACATCTCGGCAACATCTTAACAGATCAGGGTGAATCTTGTCATGCTTATGTAAGATGGTAATAGCTATAAGCAGTAAAGTTCTATCCAGATCCGGAAGGTCTTCTGGATCTCGTGGATCAAAATGTAAAAATTTTACGCTTGGGTATGTAAGACACTGTTGTAAGGTATCTAATAAAGATAGAAATGTCCAACCACTACCAAAATGTAGCTGGGAGAATGCTGATTCAGTAACGGATTTGAGCTATCTCCAATAGCTTAGCACTTGACTTGATGTCAGCACTTGTTTATATTTCTAATAGTTGTGTAATCTCTACTGCTGTCAGCATTTGTGGTTTATGTATCACTATAATAAATAAATAAATAAAATATTAATAAATTAGAAAGTAAAGGAGGAAAAGCTCATTTATCATAGCAAACATGATGTTAATGTCTAGTGGTTTGTGTTCACAGTCGTATAAATCATATATGCCAATAAAAGTTATTATTCACTTATTGATTTAGCAGGTGAAAAATGTTAAAACCTCAGTGGAGGTCTGCGCTCTCTGAGTGCTCTTGTTATTACTGGATCAATATCACTAAATATCACTAATAATGTGGCGACATAATATGTCTTCATTTCACTGCGTATAAACACACCACCAAAGGTAATGTAGATATCCAAGGTAACCCATCCCATTCATGTGTGTCTCTGGAAAAGCGCTGACAAGAAGCCCCCAGCAAGCTGGTGGTTCCGACAGGTTCGTCTTCCCGGCTGTCTGTAAACAGTCTGAATGCTTGTGTGAGCGATGACCACGCCATTTGTTCTGCTAATGGGTGTTTTTCTCCTTCATACTCCGCAGGGAGCAATATCTAATTAGCCGCCTACCCGTGCCTTCCCTCGTGCAGACCCTGTGCCCCAAGTGAGCGTCTTTAACCCCGGTGCAGAGGAGGACATGACTCAGTCTACACACAGAAAGAAACAAGCCAAAACCAGAGACATTAATTCAACTAAACACGCACACAGAAGAAGAGGGTGACTGACCTAAAAAAAAGACTTTTTGAAAATATGAAAAGTTTTTAAACATTGGTATTCAAATGTGTGTGTTCATGTGTGAATATAACATGTGCTTTTTCCCAGGTTCATGCTCAACAATCTGGACATTGGTCAACTGACAAGAATGTGACAACTCTGATATATAGCACTCACTAATGCACCATAGAGGATGTTAAATATACATGTGAACCCATGAAGACAGGGCATCAGCTTCTTACTATCACACACAGAATGTCACGCAAGGCTGTACAAGGAGGGGCAGCAGTCAAAGCTTCAGGTTAAGCCTTGGTCCCAACTGAATGCACGGATTGTGGGATCGTACGTCCCCTGCGAATTGTGGGTGCCGTGGAGGTCGTAGAGGTAGAGGAGGGCTTCGGCAGACAGGCGTAAGTCTACTTTACGAGTCGCAGGGGCTGTGGTAGAATGTAAGTTGATTCTGAAATGTGCTCATATTTTGAAGGTCACTCGGGCAACATTCATCTTAGCCAAGGTGAGCAACGTTTTTGTGAGAGATGGATAATAAAGGCTCCATGGTTAAAAAGCACAGAATCGTCTGCTGGATTCCTTAACGCTTAACAACATGACAGCGGCCAAGCAGGGATGCTAATTGCAACGTGCGATTGCCGTGCAGATCGTACTCACTTCTTGAGTTTGTCTGGCTACATGTGTACGTGGCACGCACTCACCACTTATGAAGAGAATGGAATGCACGGCAAAGGTACGTCACACTTGCATCACTTTTGCGTCACACTTGCCACACACGCTTGTGATGACGTACTGACGGCTCCTTGCTAACTCCTTGCAGGGGGAGCAAGATACACTTGCGGCCTCGCTGTTTGCTGAGAATTCGTAGAGTTTGTTGGACATGTCCGCAAGGAGGACGTGCGTGGCACGTGAGATTCTGCACAAAATTTGGATGCAAAAAGGCCGTAGGAGCCTGTACGGCCGGTTGTGACCGAGGCTTTATATGTAAGATTAATGTGTTGGATTATATGGTCCAGCAATGTCACAGTAAGATGCCAGATGTGTTTTGAAGTGGATTCTTGTCATTTGTGAACTGAGGCTGCCTATAGCTCAGTCAGTCGAGGGGGTTGTCCACTCACCAAAGGGTTAGTGGTTTTCATCATTGAGTCCAGGGCCCTATTCTGCACACATCACTTAAAAAGATCCAATATAAACTGTCTGATCCAGGATCCTCTGATCCTGTTCACAACAATCCAGTTTAAACGGTTTGGTGAACCCAAATGAGAATTTGACTAGACAGTCAGGAGACAATCCGAAATGAAAGTGCGCACCCGTGGTCATTGATTAGGGTGTATATCAATCCTGATCACGATGACCAGCAACCCTGTGATTGAAGGAATAATGAAAGGGAGACACAATTTTGCTTTCCAGTGGAACAAGACCTTCTGTGTGAGGCCTATGTGGAATTTAGTGAGATTATTTGCAGCAAAGGAAATCGGCAGCGGGGTGGCCAAGCGGTTAAGTGCAATCGCTTTCAAAGCAGAAGGTTCCCGGTTGAAGGCCACGCCTGCCCAATCTCCATATAATGTGGAGTTGTGTCAGGAAGGGCATCTGGCCTAAAACCTTTGCCAAATCAACATGCAGATCCACATTGGATATGCTGTGGCGACCCCAAGTTGAAATTGGGAGAAGCCGAAAGAAGATCCATTTGCAGCAAAGGAAATACCATGAACAACACAAAAGCAAGAAAGGACGGGGTGACAAATGGTCGACAAATTAAATGCATTAGTTGTAATCCTCCAACTACAAACATTGCCGAGTACAGTGTAAAAGTCAGGCAGAAATATGAAAATGAAGGTATGAGAAAAAGAGTAAAAGAACAGGAGAATCAGATTCCACAAGCAGAAAGCAATGTAACCAACGTGTGGTCTTTTAACCTTTGTGTGTCCAATGCATTAATGATCTTATGTATATGGTCTTATAAATTATTTCTTAATATTCAGAACAAGTGCCAGCACAAGGACCTGGGAACAAGTTAAATAAAATACAGAAATGTTTAAATTCATAAACAACAACAACAATAATAATCGTCAAAAGAACGGATTAATTTAGATTAATTAATTGTAGAAAAAATAACGCATTTTGAAAATTAACGCAATTACTCGTGCTTCGTCACACCCTTTGACTCGGTCATCATTCTGAGGACAACAGCTTCGTAAACATGAGGGAGAAGGTGCTGCTTGACCCTGTGAATGGGAAATTTATATTTAAAATATGCCCAGATAGAACTATTTATACAAACAACGTTTGTGGAATATCTGCAGTAAGGAATTTTCAAACCATCGGGTGTTTTTCAATCCTGAAATATCACCTCAACTCAAAGAATTTAGCAAGCTAAGTGTTAGCACAGCCGCTGATGCCCCCGACCTCCTTAAATCACAATAAAAAAATAAATCCTGATTGATACTGCATAAAAACTAATTCAAAGGCAACATCTGCAAAGTGTTCACCATTCATTAGCACAGAACTTCTTGGAGTGTTTTGACAAAAGGAGAGGATTAAAATGTACAGTATACTTTAGTCACGTTAGGAGATTCTACAGTAAAACAAAGTGTGGATTCACTGTAATGCTGATGAGAATCAAGTTTTTGTGTCCATTAATGCAAATAATCTCTCTCATATTAGCAATTTAGATGATTGTCTCATTTTAATTCATACTTCTAAATTTAGTGAAGACTGAGTTGATGGTCAGTGGTCTTGTAAAACATACACAACAGAGTGATCAATTAATATTGTCATTGATGGTTGTGTCATTCATCGTAGTAAAAAAGCAAAAAACAAACAAGCAAAAAAATAATAAAATTGGGGCGATCATTGACCCTACATTTGATGACCAAAAATACTTTTTTTAATTTGTAAAATACAACATATTCAGACTATTCTGCATTCTAGCACTAGAAGTCATAAAATTGGTTCAGGATGTTGTTTTAACCCCAATTTTAGCCTCACTTCATTGTTTCCTGTTAATTTGAGGTCAGATCCTAAGATTCAGGTGTTAGCATATAAAATTATGTCAACTGCTGTCTTATCTGCCAGAGCTTTTAAAACCTAAAAATAAGGGGACAGATTGGACATAGGACCCTTTAACACACTGTATAACATTGTTTTCAGAATGAAGAAGTTCAATCTCCATATTTTGATACAACAATCTCTAACTGAATAAAGATTAAAATCAACATAATAATAAACTATGTCTACTTTTCATATATCACAATCATTCCATGCAACAAAAAAAAACATGTCTTGGCTCTCTTAATATTACACATCTGAACTGGCCAACATTTCAAATCCATTTTTCTTAACAAAAAGTTGACACAGAAATACCTGAATCTCAGTGACCGAGTTACTGCATGATTCGGTAAAGCTCCTTTGTGCTTTCTGTACTCTGTCTTGAAAGAATAGCCAAAGCAGATGACCACTCGACTAAGTCTGGTCTGCTTGTGGTTTCTTCCTATTAAAAGAGAGGTTTTCCATGCCACTGTTGCCCGTGTGCTACCTCATGGGGTGGGAAAGCGCTCAACTTAATTCTTTGTGTGTCGAGCTTTGAGATTACTTCTGTGTGATTTGGTGTTATATAAGCAAACTGAATTAATGTATTCATTTACTGAACCCACTTAGTTCTCCTGTCAAGGGTCATGGGGGGCTGGAGCCTATCCCAGGGGTCACTGAGCGTGAGGCGTGGTACATCCTGGACAGGCTGCCAGTCTATCGCAGGGCTGACACATGTAGACAAACTCATCTACACTCCCACTCACACCTGCAGTCAATTTAAAGTGTCCAATTCACCTAACCTGCATGTCTTTGGAAGTGGGAGGAAGCCGGAGCAACGGAAGCCACGCAAACACAGGGAGAGCATGCAAACTCCAGGTCGGGTTTGAGCCCGAGACCTTCTCGCTGTGAGGCAACAATTACTATAATTACCATAATGTTAAAATTATGTATTTCTATTAAACTTGGTGGAAGTGGAATTAGAAGAATCCATTAAAATTTGGTTATAAATCCAATGAAGATTCAGATGTGATTGACACGCCTGCATGTAGAGAGTATTTTATGGCACTCATCACTTGGTTTCAATTTCTGGCCCTTTACCTTACTGCTGTGGCCCTTGGATGTGTAGGAAAGAAGCATCATCTTCCATCAATCTCTACAAAAATTTCAAACACTTAACATCATAATGACATGGAAGTCCTATATGTACATAATATGAAATAACATCTGCAAACATGTGCCAAGAGGGCCCAATAGGTTTTCACTCCAACAATCACCTCAGCAGGTGATGTCACTGATAACCACAACCTGCCGAGGTGATCATTTGGAACAAAATTCTGCAGACTGTTTGCTCTTCATGGTGCTGGGTTTCCCACCTATCATCTAACCTTTAATGAACTTGGGAATTAACTTGGACTGTATTGATTTTGTTCTACAACAATTTGGTTTGATATTGGCTCTTTCAGCCACAACTGAATCTATCTTAAAATGTCACAATCGTCGCTTGATTTATTCCATGTCATTGGAATTGATTACATTTGATACTACCAAAGGTAGTCATGACCTGTCTACATTCGACTCTGCTTCCCATCCAATGTGTGATCGTTGACACTCCAGCTTCTCATGACCCGCAGTATAAGATACACAGGTACAGATAATGGATTTATGGGTACTGGCATCGAAGAGAGAGAAGCTGAACTGTGACAAAATTGGCAAGCTGCTGGACATGAGTCTGTCTGTAGAATACTATTTTTCATTAAAAAAAAAACCCTTCAGAATATGATTAGCAATTTTACTTGATTCTGAATTTTTTAGATCACTGTAGAAGGAAAAATGTGTAACACAGCTATAGTTAGGTCCATAAATAGTTGAATAGTAATATACTTTTTTGTAATTTTGACTCTGTACACCACCACAATGGAGTTGAAAAGAATCAGTCAATGTATGCCTTGAACAAAAATATCACATTAAAACTTTAGGAATTACAGCCATTTTATACACAGTCCCTGAATAAGTCCCTGACCTAAAGTAACCCCACCCCCCCAAAAAAAAAAAAATCAAATACCTCTAAACCAGATAGGACAGCGACAAACTAAATTAAATACAATAAATACATACCCCGCAGCACAACTGCATCTTGCCGATTTTACTTCTCCTGTGGTGAAACGCAGCACCCACGTAGAATATTGTGCTGCTACCTGGCACTGCTCTGGCTTCACAGGACTTTGTATGGAAACAAACTCGTTGTCCCCTTCAATATTTCCATGTTCCACAAGTATAATAAATAATTATAAATGTAAACATATTTATCAAATATAAATGTTAAATATATATGTTCAAGTTAAATGTTCAGAAAATATGTAAATTACCCACGCCCCCTGTGCCTCTTTTGCGTAAAAAGAGGTGGTGACAGGTGATTGACATCGCCACTGTCGTTGGGATTTTTTTTATTTATTTTTTTTTAAACCAAGGCTGGCTGGTTCCTGCCTCCTACCCCCCCCTGCCCATTCTCCATGTAATGTGGAGTTGCGTCAGGAAGGCCATCCGGTGTAAAACTTGTGCCAAATCTACATGCAGATCCATGTGGGATCTGCTGTGGCGACCCCAAGTTGAAATTGGGAGAAGCCGAAAGTAGATTATTAATTATTAAGCAATACAAACAGTGCCATACTCCATGTCTTATATCTTTGCTTTTTGTTTGTAGCATTACTTACAGCCTGTAAAAATAAGGGACTGTGAATAAAAATGGATATAATTCCTAAATGGTTAATAGGATATATTTTGTTAAATCCCTTGAATTAAAGCTGAAAATCCACACGACAAGCATTAGAACAGCATTGCGGTGGTGTTCAGAAGTAAAATTACAAAAACTGTGTCACGGTCCAATGATTTATGGATCGTACTGTACTTTTTCTACCCACAATCTTCAATTAGATTCAGTGACCAATGGTATGATTGTGCCACTATTAAACCACAAAATGTGAGCAATACACTCTTTAACGGCCTCCACAGGCCAAACGATGCAGTCAGTGGACATTACTGCAAACATATATGATGGCATATGGATGCTGCCGCCGCCACCTAAGGCATGGGTTTTGATATCCACCTCCTGCTATATTCAGATTAGTGTGACATCATATAAAATGCTTTTAGATTTGCTAACCATCTGGAGGCAAACTGAAACAGGTGTTCCTCCATAGTGGAGGCACTCCCTCAACCCAAATCTCTGCATCGATGAGAAAACACATCAATAGTGAACTGCACAGAGATGTGCAACAGACCTAAAGTTTCACATGCGGAAATAATCCAGCCATGCATCTGTTACAACATGCACTCTTTTTAAATATGGAGGAGTTTAAAAAAAATGTTTTTCGACACCGCATACATGCTCCTTCCTCATTTTGTCAATAACCTTTAGGATAAACAAGCTAACATTTCCAATCAGTTATAATTTTCAGAAGTTATGGGTATTTTTAACTGATGGCTCATCCTGCTCACTTTGCCTCCCAGGGTGTGTGGATTCGGATGTCAGATGATGTATATTGCCAAAGCAATCACAGATGAGACAGGCAGGAGTAAAGTGCTCCAGGAAAGTAGGAGGATCAGCTTTCCTGGGAGTGCGGCGGCACAAAGGAAGAGGAGGATTTTTTTTTTCTCTTCCCTTTTTAAACACCATATGGTCCTGTTCCACACAGGAGCTCACCTGAATGTGATATGAGGTCCAAAGACACTGCTGGCCCAAGTCGAGCAGGTGTGCCGCTGAAGCTTTCAATCACACACACAAACATAAATACTAGTGCTTACGCTCCACGGCCATAATGCAATGACTCCTAACACAGCGGCTGTCCAGAATGGCCACATTGAGCTGGGATGCTGCACGCTTACACCGTTATGCAATTTTCAGTCAGGAAAAATCACACTTTTATGAATGTGTGAGAGAATATCGCCAGAGAAATAAGATGCAGCTGACAGGATCTCTGCAGCTTATTTGTGCTGATAAGCAGTGTGCTTCAACCAATATGGGGATTTGAAAGCTGATACTGTACTTTTTGCACTACCTGCTGATACTGTACTTTTGACAGTTTGTTTCAGTCAATATGTGTATTTGTTTGTGTGGGGTTGGCCAACATGAAATATACACACAAGTAATAAAAAACATTACAAATGTAACATGGACACAGTTCCAGTTAATTGCAGTGGAATATATAAATCACCTAGATGTCACACATTATTATGTATGTGCACTATAATTTAATTTTAAAATTCTGATTTCTAAAATAGAAAAGAAATAATGCATGGCATGCCTTTGATTGGAATAATTATTGTGATAGGTGCTGCTGTCCTTTGAACGGCATACCAGACTGCCTTCAATAGTTTGTCATCATTAAGTTTGTTTGATTTTGCACAAAATGACAGGATCTCATGAAACATCACTCTGTACAGATTTAGAATCATCATAGGCAGCATCGCGATTCAGCAAACATCCCATCTGCAAAATCTTCCTAATTCATATAAAACGTTAAGTTTTGTAATGAGCTTGGTCGCGTCGTCTCCCGCTGCCGAGACTGGCATGCAGCGGACGGATGATATGAGGACAGCTGTTCTATACAAATGTGGACCGGTACGCTTTTAGGTTATTATTTCAGAAGAAAAAGTTATTATGATTGGGGCCCACGAGATCTAGTATTGCATTTAAGGACGCGTTTGGGAGCCTTTCAATGCACTCTTTAAAAAAATAAATGCTTTATATTATAAAAATAATGCCACCTGAAATATGAATCACTGGTCCAGTTCTAAATTTTATACGTAATAATTTGTTATTAATAGGTGGAGATTGTTACACTATAAATGTGATAACCACTTTAGTTAACTCACCAATACCTCTTTTAGATTTCTTTTTCTCCTGCTTCATGTGGGACTTGAACCTGCAGTTTGGATCACGAGATATATGCTCTACCACTTGAGATATTGATTTGTTTACATGCTGAAAAAAACATTGCGATGTCACATATTATGCCCAGTAATCTGGCTTTAACCACATACATTTCACACTGAATATGATCTGCTATCTTCCTTCCAGCTCTCTTTTTCAACACTTAGCAATGGCGGCTCCGTTACACGTCTGAAAACCACGTCTGTCCATTCCAGTAATATAGTTCAATGAGTGAAACTTCACCACACTGATTGATAAGATGAATGGCTCCCAGCTGAGTAGGGCTCTGTTCACTTAATTCATACAAAAGAGCCATTCAAAAGAATCGGATCGTTAAAACGATCTGAATCTGTTGAATGTGATTCGGGAATCGTTCATACGAAAGAGCCGTTCAAAAGAATCAGATTTTTCATGAACAACACTGCTACTACTATAGAACAGGGAGAGAGGTTTTCTTCAAAGTATGTACTCAAAACATGCAAATATCTAAGAATTAATTGCAAAAGGAGCTAGCTAGGAGCTGTTGGCTTGGACT
>OMMV01101478.1:0-10370 GCA_900302635.1 Chatrabus melanurus
ATGGGCACCAGCCTTGGCTGGGGAAGCAAAATGTCATCGACTGGCGTACCCTCCAGCGGGATTCGCGATGGAATCCCGGGATAAGCACCAAAGGGCCTATATAGGACTCTTCTCCAAAGGGGCACGTTTCTTGGTACTTGCCTGAAGTAAAATCTTCTGATAACCACGGAAAAATATGAGTTGTGGTATCACAAATTGTACAGGCCAATCACAGCCCGGCCCAAATTTGGACAGGTCAGTCACCGGGACAGTGGGTAGGGCCCAAGAACTGGTTCATATGCTTTTTGATTTTTCAATGTGAGAACGGGAAAAGAAGTACACTTGAGCCTTTTGTTGTTGTTCGTCTTTCAGCTGCCCGTTTGATCAGGTTCGCCACAGCGGATCCAATACAGATCCGCACTGGGATTTGGCACAAGCTTTACACCGGATGCCCTTCCTGGCAACTCCAGTTCTACCCAGAGAAACACACACAGCCCCTGGTCTTCCTAAGTGCAGGTGCACACAGAGCAGATTGGCTGCTTTCAAAGATCTTTGTTATGAGAAAAAAGAAAAAGCTACAATACATAAGACCAAATATTATTTGCAGAAGACCACTTGTTGACATCTTAAAATATCACTGGAAAATATCTATTATTGCAGTACGGTGCACAAATATACAGTACTACAATGTTAGAAATGCTCTCTAGAGGTATCACTGTAGAAGTAGACAAAACAGGTGGTGGTGTTTCGGGGGGGGTGGGGGTGTCACAAAACCGTTCATCTCAAAACAAGTACTGGATTGCAAAGAACACAACGGGCTGATGACACGTACTATGATGCATAACATTTTCCCTTAAGAAGCTCACATCACTCTCGCAGCCGTCGCTTGTGCCTCAGACACGAGTGGGCTCCATCAATGCAAAGTAAAAGTGATCTTGACCTCATGAGAAGCTAAACTGCACATCCAGCTCACTCTCTTCTGCAAGAAACCCTTGATGCTAATTCATAGAGATTATATATAGCTTGTCTTTCATCAGCCTGCTATTCCCCTATGCATTCCCAGTGGCTAAATGGAAAATGTGGACCAGCTCTGTGCTCATTCACACATGTGCACTTATTAGCATTGCTGGTGGATAATTCTGCTATTTTTTGCACGTGTCTTTTACATACTTGAGTGACACATATAATAACTGTGTTCAGTTTGCTCTGTCACAGAAATGACCAAAGTTTACTCCCTTCTCTGCCTGTTTTCCACAGCATGCTTCTAAAGATGAAGCCAGTCTCATGGGATACACATGTTTTGTCCCCATGACAGCTATGTCACTCAGCCCTCACTGCAGTGACCCCTGCACAGCAAAGGATGCTGGGAAATAACGAGCACTTTTATCCCGGTCAGGATGACAAAGATGGGGAGGATGAGGAGGAGGAAGAGGAGCTGGGGAGAGACACCAGAAAAGGGGAAGACGAATGTGACACGGAGAATGGAGAGTTAGAGGCCCTGGAGAAGGAAATGACAGGTCGACAATCTTGGGAGGGGAAAGGCGGAGAGGTGGTAAAACCATCGGCCATTGTGGTTGGTAGACAGAGAGTAGACCGGCCACGGAGGCTGAGCAACCTGGGGAGCCTTGGCAATGTTTACATGTCCACTCAAGCCCCTGTGCATCATCAACCACCCAGCAGACAGCATCATCATAATGCAGGTCTTAGTGCATTGCAGAAGAGACGCGCTCTCATGGAACGCAGCATGACCACAATAGCGCCACTGGAAGACACTTTCCTCACCATGATGGTGTTTCGCATTGGAATTCCTGACATCAAGCAAACGGTAAGTGCACGCTCTGCCCCTGAAACACTCGAAGCATGAAATTCATCAAACAGGAACCCAAAGTAATTCCACACTCTTCATGATCCTTACTTCAAAAAATTATATTCAAAACAGGGGTCAAACATTCAGTTATTATGGTTCATTTAAAGACAACAAACTATTGCATTAATAACTTCTTATCTGAGATTTATAGAAACATACAAAAACGTTTGGTATATATGAATCTGTAAATTACTGCCCTCTATAGCTTGGGTAGTGCCTGCAGGGTTCAATATTATGCTTGTCGGATTGTCCGAGAGAAGTAGAAAAGCTGTTTGTTAACACAGAACTCATTGTTGTACTTCTCATCTCATGACAGTGTGAATTCTTATTAAGCTTTCTTCTGCAATCTTTAGTACGCTCCTCTGGCAGACAAAGGCAACAAACACAAACAAAAATCGCTGATGGAGTGTGTAATCAGAGTCTCTTAGATGATGGAATTTGGTGTGAATATTTGATATTAAAGTACAATACACAGCAAAGAACACAAAGTAGTGAAGGCAAGATGAAGCCATAAGTGTCGAAGCCTTGATATTTGAGCCTCCCAGCCAACTGCATCACCAAAAGCTTCAATATTTCACACCTCATTAGCAGCTCATTAGAGCCTACTGACATCTACTGGTCAAATAATGTATAGCACACTATGATATCACAAGCTGGAGATTACATAACTTTTGTGGGCATGCAACAGCAAATAATATTATAGTCATTATTGATCATTACTATGATAGATAGATGTGTGATAGATGTGAAAAATGTGTCAAAATGCTTCATGTCAAAGCCTGGACTGGTAAAGAAAAGCAAACCAAGTTTTTAGAAATGGAGGACCCGGTTCTGTGGTGTCGTGGATGCAGTGACATGCTGCACCAGCTCCTAGACTTGATTTTGGTATTACTTCTACAATAAAATGTCTGACTAATACAACCTGATTTAAAATAATACAGTAGTAATATCAGGCTTTGGTGTAATAAAGGTAGTCATGCCATTAAGATCTGAAACAAACACTAAAGTCAGCTTCTCCCAATTTCAACTCGGGATCACCACAGCATATCCAATACGGATCTGCATGTTAATTTGGCACAAGTGTTATGCCGGATGCCCTTCCTGATGCAACTCCACATTACATGGAGGATGAGCAGGGGTGGCTTTGAACCGGGAACCTTCTACTTTGAAATCAATCGCAGTTAACCGCTTGACCACGACACTGCGAACAAACGAAAACTACTATAGAGTATTTTCTTTACCAGTTTCTAGCCATGTTCTAGGGTGACCATAGAGATGAAAAAAAAAAAACTAGAGTGGACAAAGAGCTAGTTTCCACAATATTTTCCTCCGCCATGTGTATAAGGGATTGCCACAAGTTTCGGTGTGTTTGCGTTTGGTTTTTGGGTGAAAAGCAATTGTCGTAAATGGAATCCACTTGAAATAACTCTACGTTCGGTAAGTGATTTCAATAACTGTTCTTGTGCATTGAGATTGACCATTTCGCGCTATGATCACTTCAAACTTTCAGTTGCCTCTGTTATCGCCCAGGCAATGGCTGTGGCATTACGATTCTGAAGCATTCAGTAGTTAACCAGTAGACAGGATGACCGGCTGTGCCCCTCCCCAAACTTTTGTGGTGTGAGCAGTAAGCACATTGCTTTGTTTTCATTGTGCGACTTCATAAAGTTTCTCCAACAAGACGGCAGCCTGAGCTACTCATTACCATACAGGCTGTGTCTCGATTCAAGGGCCGCATCCTTCTAAGGCTGCATGCGTCATAGTGGCGCGACTAGGCTGTCTCATTTCGAAGGCTCCCTGGAATGCGGCCAACGAATACAGCCTTCTTTTCCCCAACAACGAAGGATACAACAGGTGTATCCTGCACAGCCTAGACAATCCCAAGAGTCATTGCGCGATTTTATTTTCCCAAAATTGGTAAATTAAAAAAACAAAAGGACAATTTCAGGCTCCATATGTACAAATATAAATAAGTAATGTTTACAAGTACAGTATAAATAAGTATTGAAAAATGATTACTAAACTACGGGTTACGCCCACTACGCTAGCTTGTCACGTGCAGCTGTCAAGTTTGCTAGGCGACAGGGGGTAGGGGCAGGAAAGTCTAATGACGCAATAGCAAAAATGTTCCGTGGGCTAGACTGTCTTATTTCAGAACAGTTGGTTCGGCCTCCGTGGTCTCGGAAGGCCAGCTCTTCGCAGGACGAAGCCTTAGAATTGAATAAATTAATGTGAATATCTCGCCATTAGTGCTTGTTCAACTTGGCTTTGCCTCGTCGAAGAGCTGGCCTTCTGAGACCACAGAGGCCAGCTCTTCGTAGGACGCAGCCTTAGAAGGATGCAGCCCCTGAATTGGGACACAGCCATAGTCTATGCTCGTTACTGGCTGGTTCAGCATATGACGATATGCGCTCTAGTCTTTTTTCATCTCTATGAGTGTAATTGATGCATCTAACAAGCCTACGAAATGCTGATTGCAGTTTATAATCTCACTGCATTTATAAATTTCTTTTTTTTTTAATTTCTACTCTCAGTTTCCTGATTGAAGATAGAATATATCTCCCCTCAAAATTTACCTACTTTGGATGTCGAAATGGAGCATGTTTCAGTAATCTGGTCCGTATTGTTGGATAGAACTGTTGCATGAGAACTTGATGTCTTCTCATTAGGTAAAGTGCATGCACACATCTCTTAGTATTTCAAAATGTTTTACATTTCCGTCATCCCACATGCCCAAAGATGAGTCCCAAAGGGAATAAAAAGGATGAAGTGTTGGAGTAACATGCAACGACAGACATTCAGCCAATAATACAGTGTTTGACTGGTTTCCTTAGGTCAGCAATGGTCATAATTAGTTTTGAAAGCTGACGTTAGTACCCATTTACACTCACAGCGGCTCTCAGATGTGCGGTGGCGGCAGGTGAGAATTGTCCGGCCCACACACTCTGGATCCAGGTGAGAATAGGTGCCCCACTCTAACCCCTCCCCCATCTTCATTTCTCCATTTTCAACTCCCCGAACATGCCAACTGCTCTACATGTCAGCTGATCTGCCCTCAATATAACAGCAATTGCTAATTATCTAATAGGTTTTTAATGAGTTTGGGGAGAGCAAGGAAAGTGAGTGACGGCGGAGAGGTAGGAATGTGTAGAAGGCATCACAATCAGTTCTGCACAAAACACACAGCAACCTTGTGGGTGAAATAATTCACAGACAGATGAGAAGTGAATATTTGAATCTAATTACAAAGAATTAGGGAGGCAGAAAATAGGTGCTATAAAATAGGGAACGGAGAACATTAGCAGAGTGGAAGACGATATATGCATTTACAGAAACAATGCAGTGATATAACACTGATTATTGCAAGAAAGCTTACAAAACCCCTGATTTTTAAAATAAATTAAGTAGAAAAGTGACACTATAATCTTCAGCATATATTCCATTATTCTGCTCTCTCAGGGATTAGCCAATCCAGCTCTCAGTTTCACACACGCATCCTACACTACACAGTTACACACTTTAGAATTCACTGATGTGCACATGCACGCACATCCTCATCATGTGGTGTACCTCCCAGGGACCACCAAGCTATTGCTACGGCAACGGGTGCCTGCTTCCACTAATGAACTGGTTGCCATGCCAATAGCGTTGGCCACACTATGAAATAGTGCAACCTCAGTGATGAAGTCGAGAGGAGCTGTGGAGGCTGGGGGCTCCAGGGGGAGCAGAGGGGACGTGGAAGTGTGCTGAACTGTGCATTTTTACTTACTGTTCTCTGAGCTGGAACAACAGTGTAGATGCGCATCTGTCATTCAGGCGCTCATTCCTGTTCTTTAAGACTCTGGTCCAATCAGTTCTGTCCTGCAGCTCAACACTTTGAAATAAGGACAGTGTGTTTTTAAAAAAAAACAAAACACCACCAACTGCTGGTGCACAAATCAGTAAAATTTTGCTAAGGATACCACATCAACTATTAAAAAAAAAGTATTTTTATTGGCGCTAGTATGACTTTGGTGCATTACTGAAAAGGAGCTCTTCTCTCCAAACAAATTTGTTCTTTCCCTTGTCTGGTATTTTGCATGCGGAGAATAAAGTGAAAATAGCCAAAGGAAAGTATTTATCTGTTCTTCTTCATTTGGGAAAGCAAGCATTTTAAAAAGGAAAAGTCAAACCAGAAACATTAAGGGTTCCCGCAAGTCATCTTATTTCCATGTACATGAAAGAGGCAATGCATTCATATTCTGCACATATAATAATACATTTTTATGCTTTCGTCATTGAGTAACTGTGGCTAAAAACATTTCCATGACATGTACACTGAAAAAGTGACTTAAATCAACTTTTTTAAAAATTACTCTAATTTGTTACACCTAAATGTATTAGTTTTTCCTCAAAGTATATTTACAATATGGCTGAAACCTTAAATTATAAATTTACTTTGAGAGAAACTAATACATTTAGGTGTAACAAAGTAGAGTAATTTTTTAAGTTGGTCCAAATTTTCAATTTTTTTCCAGTGTAACCATACAGGCTAAATGTAGCTAAACATGTTATTTAAAATAGATGCATGTACATGTACAATTACGGTCAGAGGTTTACATACGGTCATCATGGGCATGAATGTCATGGCAATTTTGGGCTTTTAATGATTTCTTTGAACTGTTCTTTTGTCAGGGTGGAATGATTGTACAGCATACATCATTAATGACTTCAAAAAATAAAAATTGGGTGCACAGGTTTGAATTTGTGATTTCCTCTAATCAAAATTATACATACAGGCTCAAATATATCGATCAGACGCTTCTGGTAGCCATCAACAAGCTTTTGGCATCATTCTGGCTCTATGTTCCACAGACAAATGTCCAACACAAAAGACTTCCGCCGAGGAGCTTGTTTTCATTGTCTTTAGTCTTCCAGCCAGTCATTCAGATCATGCCTTAAATCTTTGATCCTGACTCCTTTGATTCTAGTATTATTCATCCTGATTCTGTTGATCCTCATTAAAAGAGAGAATGTTCAGCAATAACTTAAACATCAGGCTTCAAGTCTTGATCCTGATTTCAGGATCAAAGAACGACAGACAAACGGCAACAAAAACATAACTTCAATGAAGTTCAATCGATTAAAGATCAGCTAACAGGATGAAACAACAGTGATTATATAAACATTTCAAAACATTCCAGCTGATTTAACTCCTCTGGTGTTAAAATATAAAATGTAAGTGAATGAAGTATGTGCCCAGCGTTTTGACTCATAAATACTACTTATGTAACAATGGGAAAAAAGAAGTAAAGGTTGTTTTGAATATCATATGTAAAGGCAGCAGTCAGCACATAGTTCATGCATGCTTGTTCCACATTTAGAAACAAATTCTGTCCCAACTTGCCCCACCAAGGTAGAGGGGGGTGACCAAACCCTGGAGCCTCCACTGCTCTGGATCTTTAGCGATCTATGTTTAGCACCGTTACGACCTTCTGAAACAAATGATCGCTCAAACGGAGAGTGCAACATATTAAAGGATGCCACAACCAAAATGAATTTTCCAAACTCGGGGTTTTTATTTTATTTTAAACAAATCAAACTGGAAAGAAAAACAAAAAGGCAAACTGAAGAAGGCTGAAGAGCCTGCCCCTGCCCAAAAAAAGAACAATATGCAAAAATTCTAACCCAACCACATGCTTATCTTCCTAAAAAAAGGAACTCTAACCTGAACCCGAACAAAAGAAAAATAACTGATCTACCTGTGATCTCCCACCCAAACTCAAACAACCAAGTTAAATCAGAAAACCCAACAATCTAAAACACATTGAGGGTATGGGCAGAAAAAAAAAACCAAGCAGGAGGAAAAGGAAAACTCCTCACCACCTGTCTGTCTGCAATCCAGCTTCTGTGTTCACACAACCTGCTCTTTCCTCTCTCTCTGAGTGCTAATTGATCTCAGGTGTTGCAACAAAGCAGGGCGAAAGGAGGAGGAGCAGCAGAGAGAGAGAGAGAGAAAAAAAACCCACAGCAGCAGCAATATGCAAAATTAGACATAAGGCCCAAAGTAACAAATACAGAAACATCTGTTTTGATGTAATCTACGAGAGCTCACCTAACAGACCACTTGAATTCAAGTAGCTAAACTGGCCAATGGTCGACAAGCTACTAACCTGCTACACCTAACGATCATGATTAAGATACTGCAGGTACTTCAGCCTTAAACTTTGGCAAGTGGTAAAGATCCACTGCAAATAAATAAATGATGTAGTTCCTCTGGGGCAACTTAATGCAGGCCTCAGCTGGAAAAATGTGTGTTATAAACTCAGCCACTGAACACTGGCTACACTTTGCTTTCTGCTGTCTGTCAGAGGTGTCTCCAGTTTGACCCGGACTACACAGTGTGGAATGCAAAGCAGCAGATCATCTGTTCTCTCAGCGAGTCATTGTGGGATGTCTACAACTATGGTCTCTTCCAACCAGCTGGAGATGGAAGGGACGCCAAGTTCCTCGAGGAGGAGCGGGCCCTACGAGACTACTCTCAAACTTTTGAAAAAGGGGTGCCTTACCTGGAGGTATGAGGGTAGATAAGAGACTCTGTGCATTCTGCATTGATCATTCTTCCATGATTACAAGACAACGGGGAGGAATGGTGGAGGTAATGATCTCGACCTTACCTGACCAACTGAGTTACTGAGGCAGGCAAAGGTCTTGACTTTACCTGCTGAGTTAAGTAAATTAGGTAAAGGTACCAACTGAGGTAGGTAAAGGTCTTGACCTTATCTACTGAGTTAGGTAAAGGTGCCTACTGAGATGTATAAATGTCTAGACCTTTACCTGCTGAGATAGGTAAAGGTCTTGACCTTACCTACTGAGGTTAATAATGGTTGTTACCCTGTTGGAGGTATACAGTGTCCAAGTTCACCTTCTTGTTTTATTGACTTTCATGTACATGACTATTTTATGTCTACTGGCTTTGAGTAATTATGTCTCAAAGAAAATACAGCCCTGTGTCATGATTATCTGAAAAAATAATTGAGTAAATCGGGGTTTGCTACTTTCTATCTCCGAGTAAGATAACACAAGCTGTCTGTAGATGCATCATCTTTGCAGCTTCTGTAGCTTTGTGCAATCACTAAATTGCATCATACTTTGAAGCTTTATTATTTATAGCCCCACTAACTAAATACCCTACATCTGCAAACAAACAAGTCAGTTTTTTTTTATTTTTTTTAAAGATTGTGAGATGACATCAGTGTGGATTTTCACTTTGGACAGACATTGTCTCGCAGTGCCCTCTGGTGGTTCAACTGTTGTAAATACTTGTGACCTGGGTGGGGCTGAAAAAGTATCCTGCACTCAGGGTCCCCAGAGTGTTTACATTCTTGACAAGGTTCCAGAGAACATGGCTTTAATGATGAGGCCCAGTAAGTAAATGCTTCCCCACAGCAAAGTTTATCTCACTGTAACGGTGGCCTGTGTATTGCTAACACGAGTGGACCAACTTCATCATTTCAGGGTTTGAAACGGGACATTTTGTGTTTCTCCTCCCTGCATACTATTTAACTGTTACTTTATTCTTGGTATTCTGCCAGCTACGGCTGCACATACGGGTGTGTGTTGCTCTAATTTGACTTTATGATTTGTCCCCTTTCTGGCCTAAACTAAAAAAAAATTTTTTTTTAATCCAGCAGCTCTTCAGTTGACAGAGTTGCCTTATGGGATTTGTTTTTGCTGACAGATGCTCCAAGACTTTTGCTCTCACCACCAAAATTCCCAGTCAGTACAAAAGTTTGCCATAAAGGCAGTTACATTTGCAACTAGAAATGCATTCGGAGAGCACATAACTGTGCCAAGGAGAAACAATCCTCAAATTCTGCACTTGGATTAACAACATATACAATCCCAAATCAGAAAAAGTTGGGACGATATGGAAAGTGCAAATAAAATGAAATGCAGTGATCCTTACATTTACTTTAACTTCTATATCATTGCACACACTATGAACCCAAGATGTTTTGTGTGGTCAACATCATTTCATTTGTTAATATGCATCCATTCCTGCATTTCAGGCCTGCAACACATTCCAAAAAAGTTGGGACAGGGGCAATTTATTTGAAACATAAGTATTAAATCATCACTTTTACAGCCAGTTTTCTTGAAACATGTCAGGGGATGGACATATAAACATTTCCAAGTCACTGAATATGTCTTGGACTTCATTTACATCAATCATGAAGAAATACAAACAGCAACCACAGAACCCAATAACTCCTTCAGAGTTGTCTTGGTGGCTTCCCTCACTAATCTCCTTCCAGCATGGTCACTCAATTTTTGAGAACTGCCCGCTTGACACAGATTTCCCATACAGTACCATACTGTTTGTATTTCTTAATGATTGATGTAAATGAAATCCAAAACATATTCAGTGACTTGGAAATGTTCATGTATCCATCCCCTGACTTGTCTCAAGAAAACTGGCTGTAAAAGTGATGATTTAATCCTTATATTTAGAATAAATTGCCCCGTCCCAACTTTATTGCAA
>OMMV01101495.1:7499-18057 GCA_900302635.1 Chatrabus melanurus
AACAAAAAAAAAAAAAAAAAAAGCTGGTGGCACCAGCATGCTCCAGTGGCTGGTCTGCAGAACTGGGTCGCTGCCTTTCTGCGGTCTAATCTCCCGACCGCTTTATGGCAAATCATTCTGAACATTTGCATAGAAAAACAGGAATCCGTATTTTTATGAATGCAGTCACAAGGAAACACAAATACCCAAATCAACAACTCTGTGGAATTGAAGCCGCGCACCGCGCGCCCTCCACTTGCCCTTTTAGCAACACTTTCAATTTTAAAGAGGTCGTGGAGCTGTTCAGAATCTGCATATTTTCCTGAAAGCATTTTTTTTTAATGGTAATGATTTTACAGTATATTTCTCGTAGGGCTACATGTGTGACTGAGTAGTTATTTGTGTCTGCACTGGTTCTATAATAATACTATTTATTTATCTCGGCCTGTTGAGTTAAATGGCAAACTATCTCTATAAAGTGCAATTATTAAATATGAACATGAGTGCTCTCCTGATTTGCAGTATCTGACCCTAATCCCTCTTTGCCTATTCTTAAGGATTGTCAAATAAATGAACATTTTTAAAACCCAGAAGATGGTTTCTATTATTAGTTATTATCATCCGGAAAAGAAGACGGGCTTTTGTGTTCAGAAACTAATCATGAAAAGGTTTTCTGTCTGGTTTTCCTCCATTGGAATAATCTTCTTTTGATCGATCTTCACTTCATGATCTCAGGTTTGTATCGAGTAAGTTGATCCGAAGCTGAAATAATATTTAACTTTTTCATCATCAATACATTATTTAAGTGTGTTTGAAAGGATCATTTTCTACCAGTTAATGTTTCCTGCGGTGGGTTGCCAAACCTTGAAAGGGTCGTATTTAACAAAATCTGTTTTTATCCGCCGTTTAGAGTGAAATATGATTGGGGGGGGGGGGTTTCCTTTACCATACCCACAGTCCCACAGTTATCTGGCTGCGTGTGTAGAAATTCTCCTGGTTTAAGTCACAGTTTGTTTCAGACAAGCTCCAACCTCTGGTGCTGAAACATGAAGCCAACGCGGAAGTGCCAAATCGTGCACTTCCTTGAATGGCCACTTTAGCCTGTTAGTCTAAAGGCGCAATCTCACCTAGACGTTTGGGCCAACGTAGGCGAACATATTTGCAAACGTCGGGTGTCCGCTAGCCACTGCCCTCCTCCACGGATGAACGTCAACTGTGTCCAAAAATTTTCAACGTTTAAAATTCCTCGCCATTTGCCGATCTACCTCTGGCTACGTTGGAGACAGTTAGAGAAAGTTAATCTATGCTGCGACCAAGTTCCCTCCGCTAGCCTAAATTACTGGTGCGATCATCTATGCTGGTTAACATTTGGGTGTTGCTTCGCCCCGCCTGCTCAGAATCACTGGGCAGTGGTGTGCCAAACCCCTCTCCCGCACGTTGCCACGTTGGTAAAAGTCCCACTTGTTCTAATGGAGCGCTGGCTAAAGCCCGCCTCCGCTGGCCTCTGCTAACGCAGTGGAACACCATGCTGCGTTTGAGGTTCACTACCAAACCCCTGCTGACGTTTGGCCACTTTTCTCGACCTTTCCCTGCGTTCCTCAAACACCGGGGTAAATGTTATAGTGAGATTGCGCCTTTAGGGCGGTCTCCCATCGCCGATTTTTGGCCAAAATTTCCATCCCGATTTCAAAATTGAGGAAATCAGGCCTGATTAAAAAAAAAAAAAAATGTATTACCTACTATTTTATATCCGCTTACATACAAGTGTAACCGAATATTGCAGAATACACCAGAATATTGCCAAATATACCCGAGTACGTATACGATTGCCAATTACACGATTGTTTTTGCACATGTGCAAAATGCTACTTCCGTGTTTTTTCTCCCCACACTTTTCCCAAAAAACGAAAATGTTTCTGTTAACATCTCAAAACCGTCTTACGCTGAAGAGTGAGACATGCTTTTCATGGGTTTCGTGTTGCGGAGGAGGATCAGAAGGAGGCTTCTGCTCAGAGAACGGTAGGTCCCACTTATTGCGTATTGTACCCGCTCGTCCACTTTCACCTACTTTTAGATAAGAGCACCCCCCCCGGGTCTGCACCAGTTAAATCAGATTATTCATGTTTGGTGGATCACGATTTAACCCGACGTCACAAATTGTTTAAAACTTGCCCGATTGCTCACAGTGTTCTACAGAGCTGCTTTTATCACCGATTACACCCGTTTTCAAGCCCCGATTGGGTATCCGATTTTTTTTGTGGCAAAAACGTACACAATCGGGTATCAAAAATCGGCAACAGGAGACCGCTCTTAGCTGGTTTGGTAACTTCATGATGGAGTGTGTGTTTGGGCTTCATTCATCCCGCCCAGGTCATGCTGATCTTGCTCAGGCTCCACCTCTTTACCCTCTTTATGGGTTGGCCGTGAGTTAGGCGGAGTCATGGACTGCCAAGACGGCAACATTTGGAGCCGCCCTATTTGAACTTCAAACCCGCTCTTCGGAAAATCTATGTGTGTCGTCACGGAGGTTTAACCGGTATATAAACAGTCTACGGTGGCAAGCAGCAGCTCCTTTCCATTTAAAGCAACAGGCACAGAAATATTGTTTTGTACAGACCTGAACGGGCTTTTTTTCCTTTCTACAACCTTTAATGTGTTTTTAACACATTTGGTGACCTATTAGCTTGCTGAAAAGGTGGATATGATGACCCCTTTTAAACATAAGCTACTTAATACTTAAAAATACAGCTCTTATGTGAAGAGAAATATGTTTCCTTGTTGCTACTTTTGCATGTATATGAAAAATGGATGCTTAAAAAAAGAAAGAAAGATAATTCCACACTGTTCCCATTATTACAAAATGGGTTTAGCTCCAACTCTTATTTTGCTTCATTTACTTTCTAAATTGGTTGCAGCAGCAGTAATATCATTTAGATCACTACAGTCATAAAAACGTGCACTGATCTGCATCTATTACAAAACAAATAACCCAGATGGCATGAATAATGGCATTAGATGCACTGATGGGGATAAAATTGCAATATGAAATTGATGACCTCTCTGCAGATAACTAACATTTCAGAGTGAAGGATCTCGTGTGTCTAGCTGGCGAGTGGCTCTGGTTAGATCAGGTCCTGCCTTTAGCTGTGTCCCGGTTTGGCTCGGGGCCTTTCCGTGCTATCTATCAGTCAGGACAGACCACGGGCGCTGTGCTGATAAACCTGCAGGATTACAGACACACGATTAGCTCAGGCCCGGGCTCCTCTGGGAGAGGAACCAAAGCCGCTCTCAGGCCTCCAGGATGCACTTCAGATAAACGAGACTGGGCAGAGGAAAAGCATGGCTGATCTGCAGGATTAGAAGACACGAAGAAAAGAGACGTTTTCCCCGTGATGGAAAATTATTGTTCATAATCAAGTGCAGGAACATTTGTTTTCCCTCACAATAACAGCCGCAAAAAATGTATTTCTGAGGACAATCCAAAGTATAAATCTACAGAAGGGCCTTTGAAAATGAAAACTGGGGTTTCTGAATTGTCGGTTGGGGTTGTGAGATGAGCGGAGATCATACTTGTGTTTTGTCCTAAATTTTGCCAGTATTGGAAAAACATGAAAGAAATAACAAAGTGCTTAAGTTATTGCCCTGTCATTACTTGTTCAGCATTATCCCAGACAATTTAACAGAAAAAATTACATTACTTCCAAAAAAAAAAAGAAAAAAAGAAACAAGATGAAAACAGTTGTGTGCAAAAGTCTTAAGCACCCCAGTATTTCTATATAGATGTGGTTTTTGATCTTTCCCCTGCACTGGTAACAGCGTAGGGTTTGGACAGCAAAAATTTAGATGCGAGGGTATGCAGTTTGGGAGGGTTGGTTCATCCCGGGAATAACTTAAAAACAATAAATGCTGTCATTTTGTAACCCATCATCAAAAAAAACAACAACTTTCGCATCAGGTGACCTTTGATGCAGCGGATCAAGCCAAAAACCATCTTTGTCTGTATAATACCCCACAGACGTGTCTGTCACCTGCTGGATGGATTATGGAAAATTAGTAACAGCTGTGGTCGAATTTCCATGTAATTTGTCTGCCACATGCTGAACACTGGGCAAATCATGTGCTTGTCACTGCGCTGCGCCCACAGAGCATCAGCCAATAACCGCTGGAGGAACATGCTGCCCGTGACATTAGCAGATATGGGACAAAATATACAACAGAACGGGAAAGCAGCACCGCATTTAACCCTTTCAATACAGAATACAGTACTTCAAATTAAAGCTATCGATTGGGTATAAATGTCAAGTTTGTGATCAAAACATATCATTTTGAACAACTCTGTTGGCAGCAAACATCTTTATTTCAAAAACAGGAAGTGGGACGTATATGTCCCAGTTGTATCTTACGGTGGGATACATGCATCCCAACAGTAGTGATTATACGACGCCTAAATAAATAAGTCATTTGATTGGTGGATTGTACGTCACGTGACATTGATCATTTGTCCCATCGTATGACTGACGACACGGACCGCGCATTCTGGTTCCGTTCACTGTGCATTTTTTTTTTTGTTCCATACGTTTTGACCCATCGCACGCCTCAAACACCTTTTCGTAAAAAAATGCATCCACGATATGAGGAAGCTAAATCCAGTACGGCGTAAGCTGATTAGAAGCTCATGCAGTGCTCTCGGGGAAATCTTCATCAAAGCGCTGTCAGAGGAAGAATTGGACAAGTTTCTATCGCGTTTTTCCGCTTCGGTCCTCAGCGGCTCTCGCCGAGCTCAGCGGCGTGCCGGCAGCTCGCCTGCGGGGGCGGAGTCAACTGCGGTGCGGACACAGAGCCGTCTCTGCCCCGCTGCTTCCTGTTCTGAGAAGAAACGCCTGTCTAATTTTAAGTAAAATATCAAATGATGTGGATCCTATTTAGGTGTTAGTCTGGAGGCAAAGTAGGCAAAATCAGCCCGACCTTGCAGGGAACGACCTATGTGAGGTTTTGGTCGTTTTTGAATCCTTTGATGGAATACTTTGGGAAACTGACGAGTACCGGTGGAGTGCTGCTGGGCAAAACCTGGTATTCAAGATGGCGTCCAAGATGGCCACCGTATTAGATCCGTTATTGTAACTTTGTAATAAACTGTCATAAATATTCTTGTAATACCTTGGTTTCTAGGTTTTTGGGGATGAGGAATCCAATTATGATATTATTTTGGCAATTCTATGTGAATATCATATGAAACGGTCCTTGTATTGGTCATTTATTGGCAAATTTTACTAATTCAAGTGTGGGGTTTTTTTGCACACAACGGTAGAAATCATGGAAAAGTATTTATGTATTTAATCAGCTCTTTCCATTACAATTAAACATGCACTCTTAATGCCAGAAACACTTCCATGGCTGAGCTCGTGCGCGCACTGGATTCTCTACTTCCACCACAGTCGGTTCCTCTCAAAGTTACAGAGAACAAAGAGCGACAGATAAGTGTGATCACCGAAAAGATCTGGGATTTTGTTAAAGGTCACTTTATCTGAACACCAACACATCATTGTCTCTGGCCCAAATGATGCTCCCCCTGAAACCGACAACAGCTTCGCCGGAGCCTGAGAATTATGAAGATCTTCGCAACTCCCACGAAGGAGGAGATACTAGAATACTTCACCGTGTGAGTGAAATTGCAAGCAAGAATAGCGCTGCAACAATTCATGTCGGATGTAATGACACAGATGCGTCTGGTCTTCTCTGCCACTTCAAACACGCTCTAAACGTCAGGGCAAATATAATCACGGCTCGCCTCTCACAGAAAGTGAAGCCGATTGACAAACAAACCATTATTGAGCACAAGAACTTCATACCCCACTGACTCTCACTGCATGACATCACAAGCTGTGACACATGGCATTGGTAAAACCACAGCTTTAACAACTCTAATAAAAAAAAAAGGCTATTGCCCTCCAACGCTGGGAGACCTAACTGTATCTCCTGCGAATCTTGTACAAGGAACATCATTCATTGGTCTAAATCTACTTTCGGCTTCTCCCAATTTCAACTCAGGCTCGCCACAGCAGATCCCACACGGATCTGCATGTAGATTTGGCACAAGTTTTATGCCGGATGCCCTTCCTGACGCAACTCCACATTACATGGGAACCTTCCGCATTGAAAGCGGTCGCACTAACTGCTAGGCCACCACGCTGCCCAACACCATTCATTCATTAGTATACGCTACGGAAACCCAACATCTCTCACTTCCATGTCAGAACATCGATTTTGGTAGTCGAAGAGCATGGCAAATGCAAAATCTTTAATCTCGAGAACCGCCCACCAATAACTGAAGCCTTTGAGCTACATATTTGCAGAGCCCATTATCAGGCAGTAATTTGGTGTACTGTTGCATATCCAGATCGTCCAGACATCGGCCCCTCTGAATATGGATGGGAGAAGGATCTTAACTCCAGTAGCGTCCCTTACGGAAATTCACCATGGTTTCCTCTGGTTTTTATACAGTAACCATGGTTTTACTACGGTGCCTCATGGTGATTACAATTACTGAATTGTACATGCTGCCACATTAAGAGTGCATCTTTTGATGAATAAAGTGTGATGTTATTGCATTGCAGCGCTCCTATAATACGGAATAGGAGCTTTTGGGATGCTTATGTCCCAACAGGATACATGGGAAAAAAAATTTGGGACAAATGTGTCCCGTTAGTGCTGAAAGGGTTAAAGAATGGATAGTCCGCGTGGCTGGGGATGATGCCAAAACATCTCATCAGTACTGCAAATTAACGAAGGCAAACTCAAAACACGAAATCTTTGTAACGCTTGTGTTTTGGAACGTTGTTCCCGAGTGTGTATCACCAATTGTTTTGAAAGTAATAATGAAAAAAGTAAGTGAAAGTAGCATTTTTTTAAAGGGTGGTGGGGGGGGGCAGCAAATTGCTGCTGCAATATTAAAATTGTATATATTCTTGTATAATATTGTATAGTGAGGGAGAAAAAAGCACACAATGACTTACTGATTCACTTTGATGCACCTGATCAAATCAAAAAAGCAACTTTGTTTTGCTTGTGTAAAATACCAAAGACATGTCAGCGCACAGTCTGGACACATATGTTGTTTGTTCTTCAGTAGTGTGTCCATAATATGACAAACTTCCAAATCATTTCTTTTGGCTGCTACCATTTTGCTGTGGGTCACCACAGCGGATCCAATATTCACCCACGTGCCAATGTGGCACAAGTTTTACCCCGGCTGCCCGTCACGCCGCAACTCCAGATGTACATGGAGGATGGGGTGCAGGTGGCCTTGAACTGGGGACCTTCTCTCTGGAAGGAATCGCGCTAACCACTTCTGCCACAGTGCTGCCAATTTAAAATTTATAAGTGTTAATTTAAAAAAATTGTTCCAAATTTTAAAAACAAAACTATTACATAAATAGTACATTAAAGAAAGTAAGAGATCTTTTCAGATTAATTTAAAACCTGATTACTTTGTAGATTCACAGCCCTGACACATGATTCCACGCAAACAACAAACATCAGAATAACCCATAACAAGGCCTAGCGGGTCGCCCCGACACGTAGGGGTATATCCCCGAAACGCCCCCAAATCCCTAAGCCTCCAAATATTGTAATCTGTTGAATATTCAGTGAGCAGCTCAAAAAACATCAAAGTGTTGGAATAATAAAATTAAATCGCCTTAAATAATTTAATAAACTAATAAAGTTAACTAATTTAATTATTAAAAATTTAGTGATCCGGCAGAATTTGCATATACTTTGTTGTAAAACCCGATTGTTCCAATAATAAAGAAAAATCACCGTCACAAATTTTATAATCAACAGTAATAAAGTTAACTACATAACCTTTTATTTATTACTTTATGACATCAAAGTTTGCAAAAATGCCGCCTATTGTTATGTCAATATGTATGCAAAATTTGAAATCCATAGAGGAAATACCTTTGTAGCTGTTGTGGTTTTCTGTTTCTGGGAAGAGTAATTAATTATTCATTATTAATGGAAATGTCAAAATCAATAGGGATCTGCCTCTTGGCATATACAACGCACCTGTAAAATTTGAAAGGCATACTAAAAATATTTTTCAAGTTATTGTGTCCGCGGAGCCGGCGGAGAGAACAAATTCATAATATCCCCGAAACCGTTTCGAGGATATAATTAATACAATGTTCTCATAAGACTGTTGGAAAGTTCACTACAATTAATTGTTTTAAATGTGGAGGGGAAGCACATTATTTTGTTTTGTCTTTAATATTCAGCATTCTATTGTAAATTGAGATTTTCAAGCTCTGTTATTTGTGCAACTTTTTTAAATTCATGCACAGCACTATATTTCAAGAGAGGTGGTCATCAGTATGAGGCTAAACCCTGACACCTTCTGTCCCCATTTAATAAAGAACATTATTTACTTTAATAACATTATTTACTTTTGTTTGTGTGTGTGTGTACACATTTTCAAAGCGTAGCAAACCATGTGCAATTAAGAGAAATGTACAATTACAGAAACTAGCTGTATTTCCCGTCATGATGCCACAATCAAATATGTAAGATGCGACTGCACACAACTTTTGCGTCAATAAGATGAAAACTTTACATAATTACACACAAAGAAAACAGAGGCTGAATGTATGTTTCACACATATTAGATTTTAATCACCAAAATTAAGCACTTCATACATGAAATGAATCAGAAATGGGATTCTGAAAGGAGAAAAAGTAAATATCGCCACCTAGAGTAAAACTTGTGACCTGAGCGTGAAATGGTGATTTTATTTTAGATTTACTTTATTAAGAAAAGGTTTTGCTTAGTGAAATAGATCTCATAAGGACAGCATTTCTCCCCAAACACACACATATAGATATATATATATATATATTTTAAAAATGTGCCAATGATGTCGCTCTGATTAATGAATTAATTGTTCATGTTCGCATGAGCCGCTTTCTCAGCACACGATAAATAGATTTTGAAATAATAATCTCTGTATAAAAGAAGGCAAAGGTACGCAATAAAACTTAACACAAGCACACGGCAAACTCAACATCATTAAACGCTCAACACAATGTGCAACATTTCCATCTTTCAGTAACGACAAGGCACCAAGTGGATTCTGGAGCTGGCTGGTAGTTTTTGCAGGTATGAGGTTCACAGTGGAGGTAACTGCACGGCTCAGGAGGTTAAGAACAAACAAACAAACAAACAAACACAATCCGATCAGTGTTTCCACTGTCTCCATGTCCGAATGGAACAGCTGAAACCCGACTGATACAATAATGGAAACCTGAGCAAGTGTAAGAGCTGTAACAGTCCTGTAGTTACTTTATCAAGTCTAAAAGTTATATATATATATATAAAAAAAAATACAACCTTCTGCCACACGAGTTCAGATCAAAGGCATTCACATCCAGTTATCAAATATACATATTAATATTTAGTAAAGCATGATTACGTTAATAAATACCGCACTGAAAAGGAAGGAAATCATTGATCTCCAACAAAAGGAGAACTGGTCCGACAGCTGTCAGGAATGCAGTCCAGTCAGTCCCGCCTCATCAAACCGTGTAGTCCAGCTCTGCGTTTAGCGCCGTGTACATCTCGTAGATGGCGTCTATTGTGGCCGTGTAATCCACGAGGAACTCGCCCACTTTCGCTAGACACTCCTCCTCCTTCACCTCCTCGCCCTTTGACAGAGACTTAAGAAAGTCTGATCGGTAGGGTGCCGCGTACAACGCCACCTGCAACGAATGAGCACCAAAAAAACAAAACAAAAAAAAAAAAAAACACCTTCAGTGGCTTTACTGAAAACTCGGTCAGCATGATATCGGTCAGACGTTTCTTAACTGTGGTTCAGTTAAACTGGATTTTCAGGTGTGTCTTAAATCCAACCAGAGTGCTGCGTCAGCAGGAGGAGCAGCGATACAGAGCAGGTAAAGTATCGCTTATTACTGCTGCTGATGAGCGAGTGTCACACGCAAGGTGAGCGTTTATCATTGTGGATTTGCTTCTTAACTCCGTTACTGTGAGATCCACAGACGCCACATCCCACCGTTTAAGCGCACAGGCACTGATTAGCGCACATGGGGTCTTTGTGGGGCCGTCCCTGGTGCCATTTCCAGCATCTGGGACCATTTTCTGGATCATTCTTTTAAGCGCACAGTCCGCTTTACAGAATGATTTCTGGGGGGGGGCACCCCATAGCGTTAAAAAGTCTCATACGTTGGCCGATGACGACCCGTTCATCATAAATGTGGCCGATGGCTACACTCGCCGCCCGTTAAATCCGTGCACGTCTCCTGTCGCGGAGTGCAGGACTCACTGCGCTCTCACTCGGCTCATTCGCTCTGATCATTTTCGTGCAGCACATTGCTCTGCGGTCGCGTTCAGCACACAGAACAGTGCACGTTTAAAAAGAACATTAAAACTGCTTCGCACTAACTACACAGCAAATCTATTTATTAACGCAGAACATCAGCAGTCCGTTTCAGTCTGGCTGCTTTGGTGCTGACGTGAAAGTTAAAAATAAAATAAAATAAAATACACCAGGTGTGTTTCTGATATATG
>OMMV01101641.1:8237-20442 GCA_900302635.1 Chatrabus melanurus
CTTAGAGCTACTGAGCCATTTTCACCAAACAGATTGAATAAAACAAAAGCCATCAGAAATAGTCTCGTTGGTCTTTATAAGCCAGGACTCTCTCCAGAGATAGAAGCCAAATTGTCCAAAGGTCCTCTTCGTCAAGCGTAATGGAGTGTTTAATAAGTGATGGCACCTTAACTCGGATCTGGTTATTCTTTCAGTTCGAAGTGTTTAGCTCAAGGCCGACGCGTGATTAAAAACAAGTCTTGCAGAATAGTTTCAGAATTTGACAATCCAATGCAAACCTGCATCTGACTCATATAGGAGGGCCAGGGCCCAAATTTTCAGATATTCAGAGGTAGAAGCCAAAGTGTTGAAAATGGACCCAGTGCTAAAAGATGAGAATCTTTTTTTTTTTTTTTTAACTAGAATCTGGGTCTGAACACACATTTGTCTGATCTTAGAACATTTTTTTTTTTTGACTCAGTTATCGTCATAGTGGTGGAACTGCAGCGCAGCCGTTGCGCTCTGTGCACGAAGTGAAGCAGAGTAGGTCCCGATGAATACTTGGCTGGGAGAATGCTTAGGAACGCCAGGAGCTGCACACACGTTTCTTCATGTACAGCTGGAGTTGTGTCAGGAAGAGCATACGGTGTAAAACTTGTGCCAAATCCCAATGCGGGTCTCTCCCAGATCCACTGTGGCGACCCGAGCAACTGGAGGCAGCCGAGAGCAAGAAATGGTCAGACTGGTGGAAATCGAAACCAAAATGTCAAAAGTGGCAAAGGTCACATCAAGTTTGGGAGCATGTGCTGGGGCATGTGCTGGGGCCCACATCCACCACACTATGGAACCGAGCTGGGTCCTGGTTGGTTTCAACAGGTCCGTCCCCACCTACCCAAAGTAGCCATCTATCTGCTGCAGCCAGGTGATACTATCAGGGGTAATGAATTTATCCTTTAGTGAACATGACCTCAAACCCCAAAGTAGGAGATATATTCTGTGTATTTAGGTCAAGAATATTTAGTAGTTTTACGCGGGTAATATGTTTGACCAATGAGATTACTTAATTCATGTTAACTAAAGGATAAATGGCCATCTCCTTGGCATTTTCCACTTGTTGGGGTCATGCACAGGAAAATGGTCACAGCTCACGCTCCCTCAGAAAGCATGTAATACGCCTCATCTGGGTCTCCCGAACTAAACACCCATTTGACACAAAGTCATTCCAGCGGGATTCCCTGGAGAGATCTACAGTAGTACCAAAGGGTCAGTGGTTGGCATCCTTCCAAACTTGGTTGTGGGTGATCTTGGAGAAGTGATAATGACATGGTGCACAAGTTCCAAATCAATCAGAGCAATAGTTTTTGATTTATGCACACAGACACCAGACTATTTCTAGTCCCCTCTTTGGACTTCGACCCTTGAGTACAAGATGCGGATGTCCAGTCGGGCACTCTCGAGTCCTGGCTTTATCCCTTCATATTTATCTGCTCCAGTATTTGAACGGGGTCCAAACCAAACATAACCACTGCACTAAGTTTTGTGAAAATATGTGCATTCATTTTTATTTTTTTTAGTAATCTTGACAGGAACGCAGTAAACACACACTCACCTCGGTGACAAGTAAATAATCTTTGTTGTGTTCCGTATCTCGGCTAAAGACTGGTATTTCCTGGTGTCTGGTTGACGTGTCATGCATACCAGACAGTTACTCAACAAACCGTAAAGTCTGCTGTGAACAGACGTTTCCTGGTGAGCCTGCTCTCGGCACTCCCGTCTGCTGGGAAACGTGTAACACATGAGGAATTATTGCTTTGTCTGATAATGGTGTTAACCTAACCAACATAGGTTAGGTTGGTTAGGCGGAATGCATCGCCTGCATTCCGCCTGCCAAACCCGTTTGTCACTTGGGTTGGTGGTTTCACAGATTCTAGACTGTTTCCCAATAGAGGGTGCTAATCAAAACTCATGTCAAGTTTAAAGTTTTCCTGAACACAATCCAGCTTTGATGAGGACCCCACGTACTGGATCACAACACGGCAATGACCACATATCACCTGGCTGCAGACATAAGTTTACATACAGCTGTACTGACAAAGTTGTTCGAAAAGTTACATAAATACTACACAAAGTTTACAGTTAAGCACCAAGACAAAGGCCAAACTTTATTTATTTATTTATTCATTGTCAGTTTTGGATTGATGGCTTCCTCCTTGGTGAACGGTATTTCAGCTCATGGTGACGGCGCGCTCTCTTAATGGTGGATGATGTCATATTTCTGTCTGATGCCTCCAAAATCTGATCTGCTGTTCCAGCCCTGCATTTTCCTTTTCATAATTCGTTATACTGCTCTGAACGTTATACTGCCTCTCAGTTAATACGGGTACTCCAACTTGCAACAATACCACAATACTCACAACCTGCATTTGCAATTTGAAGTTGTTGGGTCTTTTTTGTCTGAAAACAAAGCCTGAGATAATATTGCACATTTCAAGTAAAGTTAAAATTTGAAAAGCCTCCTGATTGTCAGATGACTTCAGATCCCGTGTGTGTTTTCAATAGCAGGTGGACGTGTGTTGACATGCACAGGTGGAGTCGTTGTTGGGTGCAGAAGGTGCATCTTGCTGAGTTCTCGTGTTGCTGTTCTTGTCTTTGTTAATCTCTCGGGCTAATGCACTCCCAGCCAGGTCTACGGTCTTTGTGGATTGTTAGAGGTTGGTGAAGCCAGCAGGATTGGCACACTTTGTACTCTCAAGCCATTCTTTATTCATCAGAACCAACACTGTTTAGAAGGTATCAGGTGTTATATATTTTTCCCTTTCTTAACACGGAGTGAAATTTAAGATGAATGGAAGATGCGGTGTCACCATAACACAGTAAATATGAGGTTGTTTTGTCAAAAACCTGGTGAAAAGGGGTTGCACATGATCTGGGGGGGAATGCCAACACATTTTGGATGGAAAATGTAAAAGGTGCAAGGAGGTAATGAAACCACATCCATGGATGTAAGTCAGAGCTCCATATTCTGAGAACTCAGTTTGCAATAATGCTGACATTTCCACTTTTTTTAAAAATGCATCTGAAAAAACAACATGGGGTCATCTTACATTCAGGGTTGAGACTTCTACATGTCATATCGAGCAACAACAGTAGGTGGCGCCAAACACCTGTGAAGAATTAAGTGAGGCACCCCCTCTAACTTGCTTACACAGTGCTGCAGGATGGAGAAACGGTGATCATCCTGGGGAAAAAGTGAGCCTCAAAAGTTGGGTAAGTTGACCACAAACTGATAAGTTATGGTGCAAACTTTTTAAGCTCATGGTGATAAATGCAACAGAGTCATCAAACAACTGTCAAGCAGCCACAAAATACAGTACGACAGAGTTTAGTAATGGGAATGCTGAGCCCAAAAAGACCATCTTCACAATGCAGAAAAGCGGCAGTGTGTTAGTGTATGGTTGAAAATACAAATGAGGAGCTGCCCGTAAAAATATTTTATTTAATTAGTATTCTTTTCAAATGAAAGCATTTTCTTTCTTTTTTTTTTTTTTTTTAAATAAATGATGAAAATCTTTTTCCAAAATATGTCTTGAAAAATGGGTCATATTATAATCAGGGTCATAGTGTGGTATGTACCTACAGAGTCCACGGTACCATACACCTGTAGGGTTTTTAGGCTGAAATTGATTTTTTTTTTTTGTTTTGTTTTGTTTTTTGCTGTTTTGGCTTCATTAGGGGCCAGACTGTCAGAAAATGATGGGGTTCAAATTTTCAGACCCTTCCCTCCCTTCCTGGGGGGGGGCGTTTCCATTCTGGCCCCCTCAAAACTATAACATTATGAAAAGTGGTTGACAAATGGCAGAAGGTTCAGTCATTTTGTAGGTTTTTAAGGATAGTGAGTTGATTAATTATACTTTGAGAGCAAATTTTCAGATCCAAAACCTACAAAACAACTCTAACATTATAAAATTTGGTTAACAAATGGCGAAAATAGGGGCATAGTTAGTTTTGAGGGGGCAAAACGGAAGTGATAACCCCCCCCAGAAAGGGGGAAGGATCTAAAAATTTGCTCCAAAAGTAAAATAAATCATCTTAGAATTGGTTGATAAATGGCAGAAATTGGTGCATAGTTAGTTTTGAGGGGTGCAAAATGGAAATGGGGGTGGTTGGTCTGAAAATTTGAACCCCATCATTTTCTGACAGTCAGGTCCCTATTGAAGCCAAAACGGCAAAAAAAAAATCAAATTCAACACAAAAATCCTACAGAAGCTGTTTTCTTGACAGCACCGTACCACACTATCATCTTACATTTGGAACAATGCAGCATATTTTTCTCATAACTTTGAAATCAATTTGTAATTGAATGCACAACATTATTGAATTCATCTTCCAGTTTATTCACTTTTTAGGCATCGGGGCGTAAATGAGAACGGTTACAATGAGCGTCGTCTTGTTCAATCAGAGACGCAAACAGCCGCTGACTTCTGCAGCAACACGGGCAACTTTGTTGCTGGCTGCACCTACAGCAGCATTGTTTGTGAAAAGCAGAGTTTCTGTTTCTTTCCGACATTCATTGGATCTTTTCATTTGTTTTGAAGCCACAGCTGGCCAGTGGAAAGCAGCCAAATCCAATACCGGCTGCAGCTGCTCAGCTTTGTCTGAACAACAGCCTGGAAACTGATCCAGTGGGCAGGAACCCCGGCTGTGCAGAAGATAAAGACTTTGCTGCTGTGAGTCAGCCGTGGAGGTTAGCTGGAAGCCTGTCACCTGCAAACATCTGGTGCCCTGAAACCCACAGGTGACCCCGTACTTTTCGGGAACGGGCCACAGGTCCAGTATCACAGATGTTTTCCTGTGTTAAAGTAAAGAAACTTGTTGTTCATGTTATCGTTACGTGGAAAAAAGTTTTTTACCTTTAAAGATAAAACACTGAAGATTTGATGACTAATTAGCAATTTGGACATATTTACAATAAAGTATTAAAAACAGAATAAAGGCCATTGTCTTCTTTATAATATTAGCATTTGGAAAACCAGCTTTTCTGCTGCATTACTGCCACCATCAGGCCATGTTTAGAACTGCAGCACATATTCGAGGCAAATCGATCTCAACATCTGCATGGGAAGTGATGAACCATCAGCATCTCATCTGCTCAACCAGAGGGTGGAAGTAATGCAGCGTAACGATTGACGGGGGGGAACTGAGGAGTACCTTTTTGAAAATATTCTTCACACACATGCTTCTCTAACACGTGCAACAACAATGACGCAACTGTTCTTCATAATAGGCACATAAACACCTGAAACAGCCAGACTCCTGTTTGCAGACATCCTGGCTGATAAAACTCATCACCCGTTTTAACCTGGATGATCAGCTGATCCTGTGGATACTGGACTTTCTCTCCAACAGATCACAAAGGGTCCTGGTCAACAAAAGCTTCTCAGACCTCTGGTACGCCTCAACTGGCTCCCCACAGGGCTGTGTCCTCTCACCGCTGCTCTTCATCCTTTACACCGATAATTGCAGGACCATGGTCCAGCTCTTCAGGAGTTTGTGGTTCGGTGTGACACCTGGAACTGAGCGTAAGCAAAACCAAGGACGACCCATAATCCATGGGAAGCCTTTGGAGGTCATTGAGGAATACAAATACCTGGGCACAATCTTCTCCAACCTTCTGAGGTTGAAGAAGGTCGGCCGGCTCGGACTGGCACATGATGCTGCCCACCCAGCAGCAAAAGGGGTGCCTGACTAATAGTTGGGCGGTGAGGAAAAGAACTGGCCACCCTACCTCATGCATGTGTGCTTCTCTAACTGGCACATCCCCTACACTCAGTAATGAGTGTGGGACTCACCTTACCTGAGTCCACTTATAGACTTATTGTGATGCTCTCCTGTTGTTGCAAAAAAATAAAAAGTGTGTTAAACTGCACTGTTGCTAACCTGCGCTGACAGTGTATCGTCTTTACTGCTCTGTGAGACTTGAGTTAAAGTTTTCTTGGATCTTGAATAGTTGTTTATAGGTAACACACTCGATCGCAGCGTTGCAACTGCAGTATTGTCGCAGGTAATAATCGGTGACGGAGCAGCAGTTTGAGAGTGACTGCGAATGCTGTCGGTTTTCTCCACCTTTTTGTTCTCTCTCTCGTCTGTTTTTACTACCAACAGGCACAGATAGCGTGCAGCAGCCTTGGCGTTAACGTGTGAATAATTTGCAGTTTATCAACATTTTTGGAACATTTCCAGAGCTCTGCGATAACCCTGAACCTGTTGCAACTTCATTGACTGCAGACGATGACGTGCATTCCAAATAAACACAGGCTTTTTTTTTTTTTGTCACACCTGTAAGTAAAAAGGGTCATAAACTTGAAATTGATCGTGGAAATATCAGGAAGGAAAGGTAAGGCATTGTTCTAAGTCCAGACGGGAACTTCCTCATGAAGGCGAGCAGATATTCAGACACGCTCCAGGTTTTCTCCAGCATAAGAATTCTAAATTTTATTCACAAAAAAGCATGTTTGAAAAGCAGAACGTGCTTCATAATAAATAAAGTTTAAAAAGCATACAAAATCTAGACAAAGAAAATTTAAGCAAGAGCTAATTCTAAAACCGAGCAAAAAAAAAATCATTAAAAAAAGTCTTTAAAAGCATCACTTGATCTGAAGCCAATTATTAAATTTTTATTTTTTAAAGCTGTTCTGTGCCTCAAGGTTCTGTCCTGGAGCTTATTTTATTCACCTTATGCTGATGATATCATCATCATCATTAGTAATATTAATAACAATCCTAGGAATAATGTGTTCCATGGGGAAAATCAAGTATGACATATAAGAAGTCATTTAATAAATTATAAATGAAACGTTTAAAATAGTTATTTATAAGTTATTAATCATTTATTAAGACTTACCCTAAATTTGAGGGTTTCATAAATATTATATTATAAATTACAATGAATCCAAAGTTATGAGGAAAAGGAAATTCAATAAATTATTTATTAATAGTTGACCATAAGTAGAACTTATAACTGAGTTACATTAATAATTTTAATGCATCTTCACAGTATTTGTCATTTCAAAACTCCAAAAAAAAGTGAAAAATTAGGCTTAATAAAAATAAGCTGTGAATGAAAAATCCAGATGCTTTGTTTTTGCTCAAAGTAATTTATTTTTATTTCAGAAAACTAACAATTGCCATATGTTAAGAAGAATCAAAGAACATATATTATTATAAATAGCATGGAGGGGAAAATGAGCAACATGTACAGGATTACGCCCTTAAATTATTCAGCCTTATCTAACATCAGTAAACAGCATCTTAAGTAACAAGACATACTAAGTGTGTTTATTGTGAAAAGTGATTTGTTGGGTAATAGCTGGAATTTATTGCTGTCGCAGAGATATCGCGGTGAAATGTTTTTGGGTTTTTTTGTTGTTCTTTAATGTGACTAATCCTCAGTGAACAGACAAAACAAAAAATCCAGTGTTACTTCAGAAAAACGCTGGATAGTTCAAGCTGTTCTTCACTGACAGTTTTCGCTCGGCAGGTGCTCGTGGTCCGGGTTCCACGGTGACACGGCAAAACACTCGGAGGCTTTCCGGTCGCACTCGCAGATGAACATCTCACATTCAGTGTTGTCGCCTGAAGAAGAGATGATAAGCAGTGGTTGAGCTAAAGCAACATCAGGATTCGGTCTACTGGATGATATTGTATTCACATATAGTCCCAACTGTTCCCTGTGTGGGGAGTAAGGAAACATAAGGGGAAATCCCACATGACATCACGGGGAAACCCCAACAACAAAGACAAATATGGCTGGAAAAACAGTATTGGGTGGTAATTTCGAGGCAAAATATAACTGCTCGAACCTCTCAGCTGTCCTTGAATAGTGAAGGAATGTGTGGCAGCAAAGTAAATATCTGTGGTACTTTCATACTGAAAATGCAAACCATTCCTATTTAAAACCTTATTAGCTCAACCAGTAATTTGCATCACTTTTTACCAAAATTGGAGCAACTATAATTTTTGACCCTTGTACAAAATAAAATTGACCTTTGTCACCATTTTTGCTGTTTTTACCCCATAACTCCATAACATTCAGTCATAGATGATCCAAACTATACCGTTTTAGAATCTTGATGGTTCAGACAAATAATATGGTACATGTTTCAATATGATTGAAGGATTACACAGGGGGCAAAATGTAAAAATCCTCCATTGACCTCTCATGGTCCTCACAGTTCAAATCCAACTTGCCTCCACATCTGAAAATAAACCTTATGGTATGTACTAGCCGTGGTAGAAATTTCATACTTGTATCATAAAATGCACAATTTTTGTGGTAATCCACTGTACTATATCGCAAACCTCGATTGGTTTAACCCTAGAACACTAACGTTTAGTGAGTATATCATGTGACCACCCATGGCGTGGGTAGAAATCTCCCAACATTAGTGTCCTACAGTTAATCCCATTGAGTTTTTTTTAAATGCGACACTGTACTATAGACCGGCGATAATCAAACACTTTCTACATCTCTATGCATTGTTGTTGGTTTTTCTTCGAGTCACGACTCATTCTGCAATGTGTTTGATAAGAAAACGAACTTTGCAACATGCAGAGTCCTTAAATGCGTCGGCTATTTGCGCTGTTGGTTTCGTTTGCATTCTCACGTACAACCGAACTGTACCACGGCCCACTTGGAATGTGACCAAGTCTCAACTTTTCAGACAGACGATGGACCAGAGTTCATGTTCCCGGTCTCTCAGAATACGTGTGAAAGCGCCCCAAGTATTATGAGAACAAGTTCAAAGGACGGAGTCGGTGGAAATCTGTGTTTGTTGTGGGTTACTCACTGCCGCAGGTGACCTTCTTGTTTGCCTCGTCACATTTGTAGCTGTAGAACTCGGTGTACGGGTTGTCAACAATAGGCCAACAATCCGGGTGCTGCATTGCGTCACCGTAACACTTGTCATGTACTTGGCAGCACCTGAGGGTTAAAATAAGACACATCTTTAAACTCAGTCATCAGGATTTTCCAAATTGTAAGAAGTGATTGAAGCCTGACCGATCCAGATCATCCACAGGTGTGCCGGAGCCTCCGTAACCACAGTAGCAGCCATAGTCTGCGTAGTCCATACCAGGCCAGGCGTTGGGCAACAGGCACAGGATCATCTGTCTGAATTGGTTTAGCGCAAGGTCATCGAAGGCGCCCTGGGCTGGAAAACGACAAGCATTGGAGATGGTTAGATTTTTAAAATGAAGGCCAAAACGCGTGGAGTTGACCAGCTTTTGCAGAGTTCTACTCACCAGCTGAGAGGCTTAAAGCCACAAGAAACACAGCGTGGAGGCTTCGCATGGTGTCGGTCACACATCCACTCACAAAGTAGCTTTGACTCGGCGTAGCTCTTTGTTTTTATATACAAAATAAGACCTTGGGAACAGCACCAACATGCACCATCAGGTGTTCGTACCACACGCGTTCACACGGCAAGTAACACAAGGACGGTGAGAAAGAGACACATGTCAAAGCAAAAACTCCCACACTCCATGAACCACCTGATACCTGAGGCTTTAAGGGTGTGAAAATAAAATCAATGGAGCTTAATTCCATATTTTGTTCTGGTGTGACACATTTCAAAGCCTGCTGGCGTTGTTATTTTAACACTGGTCTTATATGTGATGTTCTTAGTCAGGTCTCTGTTGGACATTTTAACTAATTATATGAAGGAAAAACACATTTGGCGTACAGTCTGGGTATGCCTCTCGATTTTGGGATCCTCACGTTGGCGGGTTGACATGAAAATTGAGTCACATACTATTTTATGTGCAGAATTTTAATTGAAGAACAGCTTTGGATTGTCGTGTTTACATTAGCAAAAGGTTTATCGCCGCCATCTTAAACCTTAAGGCTGGTATCTCGTTGAGAGACGACAGTTTGGCGACGGAATGTTTAGACGACTGCTAGAAAAATTTGGCCAAGTTTTTTGGCAACATTGGGGCAACATATTTGCCACTTTTTGACGACCGTTTAACGAATTAGACAACCGCTGGGAGGAATATTTGCTAAGCAGCCGTATGTCTGTCGGCCTGAAGTCGTTACTAACTGCCGACCACATTTCGACCATGATCTGACCTTGTAGTAAATGAAGCGAACCGGCGCCTGAAACGGACCGGGGGCCGACTCTGTAGCGGTCTACTGAAGACTCCTTGGTGAGTAAAGAGACTAGTTAGTGAAAATCGTTCATTCGCCACCATGGTTTTGAACATGTTCCAAATCCCCAGGCGAATTAAATCGAGGCGAGCAGCTAATTAGCGAATGGTGATACTGATTCCGACTGCTTAGAGAATAATTTCAGACTACATTGAGACCAAGAGCCAAATCAGACGAATGGCCGTTCATGTCAGTCACCAATCGGTCGCAAACACAGTGAGATACCGACTTAAACGAGTTCCTGAGCTTCATGTGGGGCATCAGACCAGTGGCTGAGGAAGAAGTGTAAAGCTTTTCTTTCAAATGTACAAATTCTTTAAAGTACTCCTTAATATTGTAAATACTGTGTTTTTGAACTTTTTTTTTTACCCGAGATCTCAGCTTCTCACAAGTGAGTTCGATTATTCCTACGCTGCGGGGAGGGAGGATTCTAGCAGTTAAATTTTTTTAATTTTGGGGTAAAGCTGTATCAGACAACATAATTGTATAAGATTTTTTTATGACTTATAGGACTTAAAGTTCACGTTTTACAACCTTAGTCAAATTAAAACATTGATAGCAATTAAGCTTCTGAACATCAGTGGCAAACAAAGTGGCTGGAGCCGACGTTAACGTAAACCAGTATACCGGGGAAAAAAATAGACCTCGCTGTCCCACATTTCTTAAGATGTCGCGGTCCCACTAATTGTATCGATTATTACAAATTGGGTTGCTAGCATTATTTCACTGAGGATACGATTGTAACTGTAATTATTTGAGGAGGATTTCTTCCAAAAGAAGCAATCGCTAAAGGTTAGTAGAGCACGAATAGGCTTGACTACTACAAGTGCTTTGGATCAGTGCTCTGCTCAAAGGTGAAGCTTCCCCCTAAGCTTCTTCTCTTTTTTTCTTTTTTTTTTTTTTATCTCTTTGAAGCCGTTTCTCTAACAATACGTCCGTGCATCTTGACCCGTTACCTCTCTGGACAGTTTTGACAAGAAGCCCGGTTCCTGTGGACGCTGACGGCACCATGCTGCCTCCATCGCACGTCACCGTGGGGGGAGGGTGCCGTTGATTTGAAACATGGGTTGTGTTTTGTTTGCGCCTCACATACGGCTTTGAAATTCTGCCAGAAACGTTTTATCTTGACTTGTGAAAACACAGCGAGTGTACACTAAAATGTATGTACAGTGTCGCGTGTCGGGTCGGTTTGTAAAGAAGGAAATGAGACAACAAAGGCAAACTTTAAAGACTTTTTCACAGTTGCGCAAGAAACCTTGTGTCCACACGGATAAACCTGACCCCCCAAATATAACCCACACCATGTGCACAGGTGTGGAAACTCTCAGGCTTTAGCGACACAGTGAGCTCGCAGACCTACGTGCTCAAAGGCACGTGGTCAGGAGATTGTCAGAAATCTGCCTTTTCTTCAGCGAGTGCATGTTTGATCATTTCTCCACCTTTTGGGGCACAGGGCCAACTGGGTGTCCTGAAACATCCCAACTAACTCCCTCTGAGCAGAATTCTCTGCGACCTTCTTGCTCTGTCTCCAGCTTTGGGTGCAAAGTGCGGCGATCAGTTCTCTGCAGTCAGTGTTACACTTGACGCGGACGCCGCATTACGCTGTGCATTTTTTTGCGGAGTCCAAACTCCAACTACTTAATAAAAGTGGTGTCGCATTTGGCTGAAAACAGATTCACCTTTGAACCAGATGAATCAGATCTGGTTCATATCTCCCACTGGGTGCCTCAAACAGCCAGTAAGGGCTGCTAAATATCAAAGTCTGAATAAAACCAGTAGGGGGCAGTAAATGAACCTCGATAAAATTTAGAGTATGAGATAAATAAACAGTGAGCTCGCAGACCTACGTGCTCAAAGGCACGTGGTCAGGAGATTGGGTCAGATTTTTCCAACTGCTCTGAGAATTTTAACAGTGGTGTTGTTTTTCCATCCTTTGGGCTCTGGACATACAGCGGCGATAGAAAGGTTTTTGTAAAGCTACTTCATTTAAATGTTAAAAATCCAAATAGTTAGTGGTTTTTG